>JZKD02S2286199.1:648450-667512 GCA_000966675.3 Picea glauca | reverse complement strand
TGTGTGGCACCTTTACTCCATATGTGAGTCTGGTCGACAAGATGTCGTCAGCCTGCATCACCAATAATCATGTCAGAAATGTCAACATCAAATCATCAAATCAAATGAAACATCATAATAAACATATCAGCCCAAAAGCACACTCCCTAACTCAGTCCGGAGTCCAAGGGGGTTCTACCGATGCCTCTGCATTCTCAAGGTCAACAACCCTACACACTCAATAAAACTGAGTCAATAGCACCCATCTACATCAAATAGTAACACATCATGTCATCTGTCAATCACATCATAATCAAATATAAAAGGTCTAACATAAAAAGGGGTCCAGATCACTTGCGAGCAAGTGTCCTCAAATAATAAGTGTTTTCAGTGTGCCAGAGCGGGATGTTACAGACGTGGTTGTTCCCTTGTCTTCCCACGAGTCTAGTTCATATATGCTAGTCTAACCCTTATCTATCTGAATGATTTTATATCTCATGCATTGTACATGTTAAATCTGAATTGAAATGGTTCCCATTATCTGTTTTAATGATCGTATAGTTGATGTAAAATATTCACTGTATCTAAATTCAAGTATTTTTGTATCTGTGAAACGAATTAGTTACAAAAGTAACAAAATCATTAACGCTTGCATGAATAACTGTATATTGTCTGAAATGTATCTTGCTGTATCAAATTCAAATTATTTATATTTCTGTAGAATGAATTAATTAGAGAAGTAGTGAAATTAGCGACACCTGTATTATGTCCTATATCCTGAATGGGAATAAAATTGTTTGATCATATGAATGTGTGTAGTCAAACTTCTGACAAAATAGTTATAATAAACTACCGAGTAAAGTCTTTTCAACTAAACACTGTATGAGAGTTAGTAATAATTTGATTCGATTGAAGTCTATACCCTTTTCGTTTTCATCACATTATACAAGCTTCTGTAGCAACAACCTAGTTTACTACCAGATGTATGGGTATGGATTCTATAGGATCTCTATTGTATTAATAGGACCAATAGATTATTTTATGAATTTAACTATAGTGGAGTAGAGCCAAATCTGAACAGTAAACGATATTACAAACCTACAATGTTTTATTCATATCAAGAATAGATCTAAGCTGAGCGAAGTAATACATTCTTCATGCTTTCTGAAATTTCAAATCCAGAAACCTCCTATCATTATGAGTCATACGACTTTGACTACTTAAACTCCTGTAGTGAAAAGTCAACCGGTGTAAACAAAATAGAAAATTAGAAAGAATTTCAGGATTATTACATTCTTCTAAACAGTACATATTTAAAAGAAACCAACTCGGGAAGGACAACTATCTAATAAAGAGTTTATGGAATATCAACAATTGATTGTCGACAATGATGAATTTATAATTGCATTTGTTCATTCAGAAATTCATTAGATCGATGACTCAAAATTCGTAGTATATAGTATCATTATACAAGTGAAAACATCAGATGCGTACAGTTTGGGCGAATTTGAAACCTAGTAAATCTAGAACCCAATTAATAAATAACGATTGTAGCTAACATATCTACTGCTCTAAGAAGATATAATGACTCATACTATCGGGCCATTCTTATAGAGATCACACAGAAATTCAAAGTGACTCTTACTTAGTCTGAAGTAAATATCGGACTAGAACTTTAATAATAACCAAAGTAATTTTAGATATGGTCGAACATTTCACCAAACCAAAGTAATATTAATATTGGCGCTATACAAGTAAGACAAATCCCCATGGAATCATATATTATTATCTGTCTAAAGTTACAAAATGAAAATGACAGTAAAATCTATACCCAACCACGATAGGTAGCATCTAGAACAAGGTTGGAAAAACATATGGAATTTCTTTTCCTTTATTTCGGACAAACTAGTTACAAAGATTAAATCATTCACCCGACCTTAAAGATTCAGAAGATGAAACCCTAAGAAAAACACTGTTGTTTCTTGACCTCAATGAAGCCTTAGCTTGGAAACTGAATAACTTTTATGGGATCTGAAGCCTCGAAAAACTGGAAATTTCGGAGAAGAAGGGACCCTGGAAGAAAAACAGAGGGATTAAAGTTAATATCTGCATAAAAGTTATAATCAAGAAGATTCTTGAGAAAACGTACAACATAGTCCATAACAGAGGAAAGGGAAATAAAATTTTCCAGATATATATTCAAGAGTCTGTACTTCACTCGAGGGTTGGAGTCGCCTTTCCTTTCACGACATAGTTGAAGCTCTGCCTGGTGGCTCGAAAAGGGAAGTTGGAATGATAGAATCCTGATGGGTACCCTTGCATACAACAGGGCCCCACCATTAGATAGTAATCCAAATCTTACTCCCAAAGAAACGCCATTCATAAATTAATTCAGAGACTTACACAACCAGGTCTTAAAAGCAGTATGGAACTACATGCAAATCTTGTTGTTATAGAGAAGATTATTGTTCGAAGGTCTTTTGGCGAAAGAAAACACTAAAACATAACTATTTATTTTTGGATTGTGTCCACAAAAAAAATCAAATTACTGGAAGGAAAAACATACACTGTTAATTTTAAATCTTAGATTTTATTTTCATCACACATAGAGCCCATAAGCGGAATAACAGACATAGAATTCATAAAAAAATGAAGGGGTTTTCGAAGGAAAAATTGTGTTCCACAAATGGGCTTTCCTATGTAAGACCTGGTCATGGAGATCGATACATCTAGATTTTTTACCCTTCCAAATGACAAAAACCCCAAATGAAATTTTACCACTGATGGATGTAAGAAGAATGGGACGAGACTTCATCGTCTCTAATACCTCCAACTTATTACAAGCTAATAAACATACCTGGTGACTGGAAAGTGATTAGCGGAAGTTGGAGAACAATAGCATAAATTTCCACAAGGGAGCATACCCAATCTAGTCCAAACGAGTAACAAAGGGAAAACTTTACCAAGATTGAAACATCTTAGGCGGGAATATCCCAAAACAACAAAGACCGTCAAAGGAAAAAAATCCATTAAATCCTTTAACAAGTAGTATTTAATCATTCATACTTTACAAGCATATAACCAGATTCAAAGAAAAACTTACCAGATGAAGAGTAGTGCATATAGATGACTCCCTCCCTCGAAGATCAAGTATTTCCTTCGGTGACTGAGTCTAACACCAGAGGCGGAAACAATAAACCTTGGCAATAGGGGTTTACCACCATTCTTACAACCTAAGACATGTTGAATGACTAGCCATGTGAGTAATTGTCTCGGTTAAATGAGAGGAGCATGGAAGAGTATGATAACCATGTGATTAGGGGAAGGTGGCAAGGAGTGGATGGGAACGCAAGTCGAACAGGAGGTCAAGGGAAGGCGCTGTAGAGAGATTTTAATGCAACAATTAGTACTCCATTTAATACACAACTCTACCCCTGTAATTTCCCATCAAAAATGAATGAATGAGGATGATGTCATGTTGAGACGTTATGGGATGGACTAGAAAATTACATATGAAAAATAGTCACTTCAACTTCACCCCAGTTTGAGAAGAACAATGCTTCTCTTAAAAAAACCCTAACTACCTAATGGCAGTTCTATGTGTATATCACCACGATTACGCATGTGTAAAGATACCTCAAACTAACAACAAATCAATGGAGTTTACACCACAAGAAGAAAAGAGATAGTTATTAACCATTCGTAATAAGAATTGGACCTAAAGAGATCACGAGGTAGCCATTAAAGTTCTTTGTAAGTAAATAGACTTGTATAAATCATGTAATCATCATAAACAAAGGTTTAGTGATACTCTTTCGAATGCATCATAATATGTTAAGGGTGGGATAATAAACAACTAGACCTTTATAAAATCATTATACAATGGTAAATAATAACACTTAAAATATTTTTTAAGTTGAGATTTATGGGAAACATTACGCATATTCTCTTTTGATGTAGCATTTGCTTCAAAGTACTCTTAAGTGCTTCACATTTGTTGGTATTCCTTTACACATCTGGTAGGGAGTTTTGTCATTGTTTTTTCTGAGTATCACTATGTTTTGAATGTGAACTGTTGTTTGCAATGCATGTGTCCAAAAAATATCTATCAATTTGGAATCCATTAGTATTGTTTGAGCCATTTCTTGTGTAATTGTCATCCATTATGATAATGTTCCTTTGTCTCTGAACCAATATATGAATCCATTCTCTCGTCCATTGTCATATATCTGTCAAAACCTACTAAGTGTTCTTACAAATTTATATATGTACATATTGTCCAAGACTCTACTGCACAATTGTCCATAATGTTGACCCATTTATCACTATACTATCTTGAAGTCTTCACTAATACAACTGATTAATCAAATTGTACTTCTTCTAACTGACTATTTTAGATCTATCTATTCAAACTCTACAAGCTGCTTGAAGGATGGTTCTTTGGTCTATCATAGTTATTTCATAGACTCCCCCTATATAATATTCATATTATCTGGGAGTATCTTAGTCAGATGGCTAACAAACATTCCTACTCTGACATGTATTCATCATCATCTTCATTGGTAGATTCATCATCTCTTTGAGCTCTAACTTCTTTCTTTCTGTCTGTGGATTCATCTTTCACTACAATGCCTGAAAGTACAATCTCTTGAACCTGTTCCTTATTTACCTGTCTTTCTTTCCTTTCAGTTATTTTCCAAACCTTTATGTATCTGACATATTTCTTTTTCTCTGTAGAATTTTCTTCATCTTGTTCTATTGCCAATACTGCGATCTCTGGGACATGGTCTTTGTTCACCTATTCTTCGTGTTATCTTATCCATACTTTCTTATATCCGATGTCAATGTTCTCTTTCATGGAAGTATCTATCATGCTTCTGCAATCATTCGCTATGTGTCCATATTTATGACATTTTAACATTCAATGTTACCTGGGGCCACATAGGCATTTCTTTCTTGAACATTTTTATAATCCCTACAATCTGCAACCTTATGTCCAAAATGAGTATAATAAAAACAATGACCATAAAATAAATTTGCATACCTAGGAGTGAATGAGATTCTTTGTGGTGTGATCCTTATGAATTGTTGCCTTGACTGATCATGATCATGATTTAATCTTCTTTGTGTCTTTAACATGGATGGTCTTCTTGATGATGTATCTTCAATAGTTTTCTTAGATTCTAGTTGACCATGATTTCTTCCTTTGTGTGCTTCTGCATAACTCTTTCTATTTTATTCATTCTTCTTTTATAGCAACCTAGTGTTATTTTATTCATTCTCTATAACTGATGTGGATGTTTCTATCTCTTCAACGTTCTTGTTGAGATCGATGATTTTACTTCTCAATGTGACAAATTCTTCTTCAAGCTTCTCAACCTTTTCTTCTTTATTTATTATCTCAGACGTCATGACTTATTTTGTTCTTCTTTCTTCTTCAAGATGAATTTTTAATGTGGTTATTTCTTCTTCAAGTCCTTTCTCGTATTGACCAAACTCTTCCTCAAGCTGGTTTAGATCATTATTTCTTTCCTTTAGATGATTTGTCGATATCTTATCTCTCATTTCTAATTCTTCCTTCTGTCTTACTATGTTTCCTTCCAAATACTACATTTGATATTCAACATTTTCTTCAATCTTTCTAACTTCTTCTAGCTGAGTTCTTCAATTATCGATGACCTATTAGGCTTCTTAAAAAATGTGAACACTTTTCTTTTTTTTCATCAATTATTTCTTGAGTGACGTATTTTATTCTCTTACTTCATGTAAAGCACTAATCAATTCTGATTCATAATTATCTTCCTTTTCTATTAGTTTTTTTGTATCTTTTCCTTCATGGCATTCTAGTTCAAGATGTTTGTGTTTTTCACAATTAAATCAAAACAACATACCTCTAGTGATTCTATACTCTTGATCTTTTGAAGCTATCTGACATGGTGAACATAATTCTTCTTGATTTGTATCTACATCTTGTTTGGAATTTTTTGAATCTGCGATGGGTGAATAATATATTTCATGTAACTTATCCGAAATTTATTTGACTGATGAACATTTACCAACCTTTTCTATTACCAGATTAGGTAATCCTTCCCAAATGAAATCCATTGTTATTTTCTTATTCTTCTTCAATTCCTTCTTGGCTGTAGTTTTTTCCCTTTTTGAACTATCATATCCTGTAACAACTAATAGCTAAATATAATTCCCATGTTCTTGTAAAAATACTTTCTTCCTTCTGCTCCACATGTCATTATTTAAACCATTCTGACCATTAAACATTGGTACTCCATTCTCAGAATAATCCATGATATCCTTCTAGTGGTTAAATGGTTTCCTGAAGGAACCATCTCTGATACCAATTGTTGGATTACTGAGAGGGGGGTTGAGTCATTAATAGATCAATTTAATCATTTTTCACCATAAAATGTAAGTGTTATATCAATGTAGGATTATCATCCAATAGTTGCAGAGTGAATAAAAAATGAAAAAATGAGCAATCATACACATACACAGTACATCAGTGTTTTACGTGGAAACCCAAAGTGAGATAAAAACACAATTATTTTTATTATATTTATTTAATAATTACATTCATTGGCAGCACCAACTTCCTTTGTTTTCCAGCTGCAACAAGAAGGAGGCTCCAACCCCCTAGTTTCTCAGGCCACAACCTAAAGGAAGCTCCAACTCCTGAATTCTTTGGATGCAACCAGAAGGATACTCCAACCCCCTATATTCTTTGGATACATCCAGAAGGTGGCTACAAACACCTATCATTTCCCCGTCTAATCTCCCTCATGTTGAAGTAGAATGATGGAACCACATTCACACTATCACTATGTGGTGTATTGCTCTAAACCTGTACCAATCAACTTGTAATCAACCTGTAACAACCTGTACCAATAACCTATGCCAACATGTACCAATAACATGTGCCAATATGTACCATACATCGACTTGTACTTCAACATGTACCATAAACAAAGGAATCAACCATGCACCAAACCTGCACAAATAACATGTCACAATAACCTGTCCAATCAACCTATAATCAACATGTACCATAAAGAAGTGCATCAACCATGCAACAAACTGTACCTCAACCTGTACCATTAATGAGTGCATCAACCATGCACCAAATATTTACCAATCATACATGAAATACAAATAAACTATGACTCATCAAGATGTACCAACATCACCAACTATACACCTCATGTATGTGCCAATTCATCAACTAGTTGTCTCAACCATGTACCCAACATGTACCTCAATCAAAATTACTCATCAATTTCATTATCCAAATCGGACTTGTAACTTTGTAATAGACCTGGTGTATATGATCACATACCTGCAAACCTTCCTTAACTTCAACAACAAGAGACTAACATTTTCATCAAACTTTATTTTAGTCTCACATGACTAACTTTTTATTAGTCAATAACCCTAAATTGAAATAATCATAACTATGTACATGTAATGAATAAAGATCTGAAAATAGTACACAATGTTCTTCAATGTTTTTATGCAATTCCTTTGGGTTTCACTACTTTGAACCTTTCAGAAAAGGAGTTATAGAAAAAATGGCATACCTTCTTGAGTTTTGGCTTATTCTAGAGAGTGAACTTGTAGAGTGTGCCTCAAACGAAATATTTTTTTATGGATCTGAAAATGGTACAAATAATACTACAGACTTGTTGATGGGTGTAAGTGACACATCGTCAACTAGAAGGTCAAATCTAGACCGGGGTTGTCTAAATAACCCAAGTCATTTAGAATGAAATGACCCGACAGGTTTAAGGGCTCCGTTGGCCAACTAAAGTCTTAAAAATAATAAAAGAAATGAAACTAATCTAAAATATAAGATTCTAACAAATGATATACTACTTACTAATGTTTATTAAAAAGAAACGTAAATATACAAATGATTATAAACAAGCTCTATACAGTTTACAAGGTTTACTTGAAATCTTGCAAAAATTAATGTTTATAATAATGTTTCAAAATAAGATAAAGTAAGAACATAAATATATATATAATGTTTAAATATTTTAAAATAATAAATACTAGGTAAATACAATTGAAACAATGACATAGAAACAATCAAAGCTAATTAATGCAATCATCGTCTCATTCATATATACACAAATCTAGATAAAAGAAAGAAATCCACTTACTAACCTCTCAGTGATCAACAATACTAAGGTAAATTCATCTCTCTTTATTTGTATGAGCTCATCTTAACCTGTGTCAAGTATAAACCTATGACAAAAGAAAGAATAATACTTCTTGAAGAAATTCAAGGAAGTGTTTCATATTCTGGAGTGAGTTTATAATGAGAGAAAGACAAATAATTATATATCTTGTGACCTTGAAATGTCCAATAACTGAAAATGAAAGAAATTATAATTTTCAGGAATGGTGTTACCATCTATCTAGCATTAGATGTAAACTCAAAATACTTGAATAGATGATCAGTCACAGATATAAACTAAACCAAAAGATAATGAACAACATAAAGAAAAGAATGAATTACAAAATTATATGCAGAATAATCTAAAGCTAATTCAATACAAATAAAGTTTCATATTTAAAAATTCTATGAGAAACAATATTAACATTGCACAATCTACAAAATCACAAAAGCCAAAGAGTAAATTGTCTTCTCATATATTTTCAACAAAATATGTTCATCATATGGTCCAGTAAGAACTTTTGGGATAATAGATTCTTAAAGATTGAAAAAATTAATATATAAATGATAGAAATTAACCATGTATTGATAAAAAAATACTAAAGCTAATTTAGATCATTGCATAATCAATTATTGAAAGAATATGAAGATATTATAATGAAAATAAAACCATTTTACTGACACGACAAAAGCTATTAAACAACCAAGAATTCCATATTCTTCTTTGAAAATACTCGTCCATTCTCCCAAAAATTCCAACCATCTGTTACTCCATTTGAAAAGAATAAAAGCTTACAAAATAAATAATATACAAAAGAGAAAGGATCAAAATCCTCCTCTCAATTTCTTCAATTTCTTTGGCTGTGAATTTTCTCATATATTTATACAATGAATGAATAGTATGGGCATTACTAATAATTTCTGCCACCTAAAATTTGTCTCGTAAAGAGACACAAATATCTCTCAAATCATGCATTTGTGTGGGAAATTTCTTAGATGAAGCTAAATGGGTCCATTTGGGATATGGGGCTTCAACCGTTTCTTCAAATGCCTCATGGTTTGGCTGCAATTAGTCCCACACAATCATGTCTTTGTTCTTGACGCATTTCCAAATTTTATCCGTTGTTGCTCATAAATTTATTTGCAGCAATCCAATATTATTTTTGGATCAATCATCTTGAACATATTTAGATAATAAAATCAAGACATGATCATATCTGTACCAAATAATTGATAATAGAAACCCGTGAAACAAAAAGAAGCCTAAATTAATAACCTAAATATTGTGAATAAAAAAAAACATTTTTTTTTCAAATATGATCTTAAAATTATAGAAGCTTCAAGTTAATGGAGATGAGAAAAAAAAATTAATTTTGGTTTTTTTCAAAATCAAACAAATGATAGATAATTTTTTTTTTATTATTATTATGTTTATTTTGAAATGAGATGCAAAATGAAAAAAGAATTTAATTAATTAATATCACCAAACTATTTTATGAAAATAAGAAACCAACCAAGATATTATTTGATGAAGTCTTGAACCCATTATTCAAAGTAGTCAAAGTTTCTAATGAGCAAAAGAAAGAACCCATAATCATAATTTAAACGAAAGTAAATAGTTGATAAAAAATAATGTTTTTGTTTAAATTGAGATTTCTATGCTTGTTTCTAAATTTTGACATATACCCTTGTAATGAACATCTCATACTATAGTGAATGTATTAAGTTTGTCTCAAAGCAAGCCAAGGTATGAAACTATTTGAAAAGGTTCATTCTACAGCTCATTATAATTATCAAGATTCTAATGGGGGCCCTTTAAATTTTGTAAACATTTAGGGGGAGTTGTTGGGGACCAAAAAATGATGACTTACTTGGTGAAGAAGTTATCTCTGATCTGGTAAGATTTCATCTCAGGAAGAAAAGAATAAGACTTGAAAAAATATTTAAGCTCCTTGAAATAAATTCACTCTGAGATCATATAGTATTAGAATAAGCTCAATGTTATAACCAGACAATAGAATTTTCTTTGTAGGGGATTATAGCCTAAAATAATGTCCTAATCAAAGAGTCATGATGTTTATAAAATAACTTCAATACCATTAATAGAGCCACTGCTACTAGTAGACATCCATAGCCTCGGGAGGGATGTCATTTAACCCACTCAAATGTTTTAATCTCATCCAATAGTTGTATCCACATGATGTGTACTTCCATAAAACTTAATTTAGAAACATATACTTGCTACCACTCAACCCAACATTGCTTCGCTGCTAGGAGGCATGTTCAATACCCCGACGAAGTTGTCTTGGTATCATGTGTGCATTTACTTGCTTCCAACGAGCTTGTTCAGTACCCCGATGGGTTTACACACACTTACCACACTTAAGTGCTTCCAAATGTCTTATGCCACTTTTAAATAATAATACAATTATATATTTCTTGATTACAAAGAGAGGAGGGTGATACTGGAGGTTAATTTCTATACAGGTGAATAATTGATCATGTTATTTATTTACTTCCAAAACTGAAATTTTTATCATGATTTAGAGATTTTAGATTTATTTCAAGAAATCATCTAGAGAATAAGGAAGCACTTAAAAGTGACTCCTTAAGAATATGGACGGCGTTAAAAGTTTAAAGATCGTCATAATTCTCAAATATTTAAACCATATCTCTGGTGTAATACTCTGGCAAAGATAATTTGAGGACAAAATGAAAGTGACAATTGACTTAAAAGTCATTTGTCTGAGCTATATGTTAATATGAGGACGTCTTTGAACTATTTCAATTTGCTTGAAAAACACAAGTCTTAAAATAAATGCTTCCTTCGACAATAGCTCTTTGATCAGAAATATATTGTTTCAAAAAGACAAATAAGAAGAAAACTCATTCAAAGCAATCAAAGAAAACAAAAAACACACAACAAACCAAATCAAATTTTCTTAATGGGATTCAAAATCAAAAGTACACAAAATCAAAATAACAAAAGAAAAATTTTCAGGAAATGATTTTGACCAATGATAAACTTGAGCTTTTGGATCCACTAGCATCTTATTGTAAAATAAAGGAAGAACTAAATCATATAAAATATCATGATCGAGCAAGTTCTTTTCTTAAGATAGTGATGCATGAGATGCTACTTTGACCAAGCATTATTATTAAAAATAAATGAGACTAACAGAAAATAGAAAAATCCTTATTAAGATGAGTGTAGTCCTGCTCGTGGCACCTTGAGTCAGGGTTGAATTTACAGTTCAGATTTACTTATCTCTTTACTTTTCATTTAAAAAATTTCATGATGATACTATGTTTTTGAAAAGCCGAGAGAAAGGGTCAAAGTGGACTTCCCTGATAACAGTCATATTATGTTTCTCTTGGTGCACCCACTTGTGTTCATGACTGCATTATTACAAAGATAAACAGTGAGAAATAAATCTAAAAGAAAACCTATTGCTAAACCTACTCTAGCTATTAAACAAATCAAAATACTACGTAAAGTCATGCTTCCAATGTAGCCATCAGAGTAACTCCAATCCTGCAATGGAAACAAAATAAAAAATTACTAGCAAGAATGGTAGTATATAAAAAAATGACAAAAATATATCATACTTACCTTTATCATCATCATTTAAAAACAAGGCAAGCATGATCTTACCATTCCCTTGAACATTCTTTTTGTATGAATCCTCCAGCCATTTTGCAATTTTGTCATTATATGGGTTACAAAAATATGAAAAAATGATATTGTAAAGCTTGTGAGAGTTATGGTGACCTGACATAACCATCAGCCTATACTGAAGTGCCCCATCCTCCCAAAAAAATTTACTTTCGTTCCATATTTTCTCCATCTGGAGGATATAAAATGAGTGTGTTAAATTTACCTCGTTGATCTTTAAATAAAGTGAAGATAATATTACCATTCCCTGGAAACTTTTAAAGATATGAATACTCCAACCAGTATGCAATCCTATCATAATACATGCAATTACTAACATGGGATTGTTTGAAAGAATTCACATGCGATAAATATTCTTGATGAGAATAAAGTATTAGACTATCAAGAAAAGAATATTGTAAAAATGCCAGATCAATATGGTGAGAACTTATCATGATTCACGATCGAAAAATAAGTGTCTCATTCTCTTCAAAACTTTCCATTGAGCTTAGATATTTCAAGGTTAACTATTTGAGGTGAACTAAATGGAACGACCAACATTTTTGAGTAATCATCATTAGTAGTAATATTTGGTCGATTATACTTTTCAACCTCAAATAATTGATAATGGAAAAATGTAGATCCTTCTCAAAACAAAAGTTGAGACGAATCAACGGAAGATGCAATTTGAGACTCTTTCAAATCATTTCTTGATTTACCCATGGATAATTGATGAGAATAAGAATTAATATGTTAATGGGTAGAATTATTTTTCTCTTTACCTTCTATTTGGTAATCTCTTTGTACCTGATTATATAATGTTGAAATCTCTCGAAGGTAATATGGAATAGGCAATTGCACAACATTAGGATTGAAAATATCAGGGTACAAGGAATAATATATAGACGAATTGAGGAGACAAAATGCATCTCTTGAAATTATAGGTATATGCATTTCGAAATCTTGTTTTTTTCCTTCTCCTTGTATAAATTGATCAACCTCTGTTGTATTCTCTTTTAAAGAATATGAGACAGTTTCTAAGAGACAATTTGATTCATTGTGTAAGGGAAAATTTGAGAGCAAATCACTAGAGATCGAAGATTGATTAATAGTCGGCCTAATGATTTTGTCTCCCATTGATTGATCATCGATATGTTCAACTAAATTAGGGGGAGTTTTATCATCCACATGATTATCAACTTCACATTTGACCTCTTTTACTTTGGAAACAGTTATAAAATCTATGAGAGTTTGACAACTGTCATCTTTTAAAGTCAATGTTCCTTCTTCGACAGGAGAAGACATTGTTGAAAAAGAATAATTAGAGGTGACAATTGAATTTTGTAAAAGATGATGTTGCTCATGATTTTCCAAAATGAAAGAAGTTGACAAAAATTGTGGCTCTTCAAAATATTCAAGATCAACATCAAAATTTGAACCATCTTGAGATTGAGTGTTAGTTCGTAATTCATATTGGTTAACCATTCATCGATCTTACTTGTGAGAGAGAAACGAGATATTCACACCACTCATTAATAAGCGAAGTTTCTTTCAAAGGGAATCTAGTGCAAACATGAATTTACCTAATTTCAAAATCATTGAATGATTCACCATTTTATTTCCTTAAGCAACTTAATTCTTCACTTAATTCATCATAATCATAGTTGTTAAAATATGATAAAAACACAATTACAAACTCAGACAAAGAATGAATAGAATTAGTCGGAAAAGATTTAAACCAATATTTAACCCGATCTCAGAAGGTGAGAGAGAACAATCTGAATGTAACATTAGGATCAATGATATTATGTATTAAACATTTATAAACAAATTTAGAAATATGATCTACTATAAATGTGTTCCCTTCACAATGAAAGGTGAGTTATGGAAAGAGATTAGTTGTCTTGTTGGAAATAAATGGTAGTGAGAAGTGGAAACAATGTTCTAACACAGTGATTTGAGCAGGAGCCATGAAAAATTAGGAAATTGAATAAATTGACTCCAAATAGTTAGCTTGTCATATAACATCCCTTGTAGCGCATTATAAGATGACACAGAAGAAATATTTATAAATCTGGAATTATGAAGGGCCGAGGGGTGAAACATTTAATCATTAAATTGACATTGGCCCTCCTTCTAGCGCCATTCGTTGATGGGCGTAAGTGACACACCATCAAATGGAAGGTCAAATCCAGACCAAGGTTGTTTAAATAACCCAAGTTGTTTGGAATGAAATGACCCGACGGGTTTAATGACTTTGTTGGCCAACTAAAGTATTAAAAATAATAAAAGAAATGAAACTAATATAAAATCTATGATTCTAACAAATGATATATTACTTACTAATGTTTATTAAAAAAAAACATGAATACACAAATGACTATAAACAAGCAATATACAGTTTACAAGGTTTACTTGAAATCTTGCAAAAATGAATGTTTATAATAATGTTTCAAAATAAGATAAAGTAAGAACATATATATATATATATATATATATATATATATATATATATATNNTTTAAACTAATAAATACTAAGTAAATACAATTGAAACAATGGCATAGAAACAATCAAAGCTAATTAATGCAATCATCGTCTCATTCATATATACACAAATTTGAATAAAAGAAAGCAATGCACTTACTAACCTCTCACTAATCAGCAGTACTAAGATAAATTCATCTCCTTGTATTTGTATGAGTTCCTCTTAACCTATGTCAAGTGTAAACCTATGACAAAATAAAGGATAGTACTTCCTAAATAAATTCAAGAAGTGTTTCATATTCTCGAGTGAGTTTATAACAACAGAAAGACAAATAATTATATATTTTGAGACCTTGAAATGTCCAATAACTGAAAATGAAAGAAATTATAATTCTGAGGAATGGTGTTACCAACTATATAACATCAGTTGTAAACTCAAAATACTTGAATAGATGATCAGTCACAGATATAAACTAAAACAAAAGATAATGAACAACATAAAGAAAAACATGATATAAAACATTATATGCAGAATAGTCTAAAGCTAATTCAATACAAGTAAAGTTTCATAATAAAAAATTATATCAGAAACAATATTAACATTGCACAATCTAAAAAAGAACAAAAGACAAAGAGTAAATTGTTTTCTCATATATTTTCAACAGAATATGTTCATCATATGGTCCAGGAAGAAATTTTGGGATAATAGATTCTTAAAGACTGAAAAAAATAATATATAAATTATAGCAATTAACCATGTATTGATAAAAAAGACTAAAGATAATTTAAATCAATGCATAATTAATTATTCAAAGAATATGAATATATTATAATGAAAATAAAACCATTTTTTCACAGGAAAAAAACCATTAAGCAACCGAGAATTACATATTCTTCTTTGAAAATACTCATCCATTCTTCCAAATATTCCAAGCATCTCTTATTCCATTTGAAAAGAAGAAAAGTTTAAAAAATAAATAATATACAAAAGAGAAAGGATCAAAACCCTCCTCTCAATTTCTTCCATCTCTTTGGCTCTGAACTTTTTCATATATTTATACAATGAATGAACAGTTTGGGCATCACTAATAATTTCCGCCACTTGAAATTTTCCTCGTAAAGAGACACAAATATATCTCAAATCATGCATTTGTTTGCGAACGTTTCTACAAGAACGCTAAATGGGTCCATTTGGGAGATGGGTTTTCAACCGTTTCTTGAAATTCCTCATGGTTTGACTGCAATCGGTCCCGCAAAATGATGTCTCTGTTCTTGAGGCATTTCCAAATTTTATCTATTATTGCTCATAAATTTATTTGCAGCAATCCAATATTATTTTTGGATTAATCATATTGAATGTATTAAGATAATAAAATCAAGCCATGATCAGATCTGTACCAAATAACTGATAATAGAAACCTGTGAAACAAAAAGAAACCTAAATTGATAACCTAAAAATTGTGAATAAAACAAAATCTAGAACAACAAAATAAAAAATGAATTTAAGATAACTATAAGTTCTAAACAAACATTGTTTATAATTTTCTTTCAAATATGATCTTAAAATTCTAGAAGCTTCAAGTTAATGGAGAAGAGAAAAATATTGATTTTGGTTTTTTACAAAATGAAACAAATAATAGATAACTTTTTTTTCTTTATTATTATTTTTATTTTGAAATGAGATGCAAAATGAAAAAAGAATTTAATTAATTAATATCACCAAATGATTTTATGAAAATGAGAAACCAAGCAAGATATTATTTGATGAAGTATTGAACCCATTATTCAAAATAGTCAAACTTGCTAATGAGCAAAAGAAAGAAAACATAATCATAATTTAAACGAAAGTAAACAATTGATACAAATTAACGTTTTTGTTTAAATTGAGATTTCTATGCTCGTTTCTAAATTTTAACATATACTCTTGTAATAAATGTCCCATACTATAGTGAATGTCTTAAGTTTGTCTCAAAGCAAGCCAAGGTATGGAACTATTTGAAAAGGTTGATTTTGTAGTTCATTATAATTATCAAGATTATACTGGGGGGCCTTTAAATTTTGTAGAAAATTAGGGGGAGTTGTTGGGGCCCAACAAGACTGTATTCTAAC
Source organism: Picea glauca (assembly GCA_000966675.3). Classification (NCBI taxonomy): domain Eukaryota; kingdom Viridiplantae; phylum Streptophyta; class Pinopsida; order Pinales; family Pinaceae; genus Picea; species Picea glauca. Next base: position 651,092 of record JZKD02S2286199.1, on the reverse strand, counting down.
CAACACATTTTTTCTTACTGAATTTGGATCTGTTATGAATACGTTATGACATTTTTACCTGAAACACATGTTTTAGACTAGTTTCAGGACTAGCCACAAACCATGTTTTCCATGGAGTGTAAGTCCAAAAATCAAATGACCCATAAGAGGAAATGTTTATCACATATAACTAGATATGTTTCCTCAAGGGTATAAAAATTTAAAGGGCTAAATCATTCTAGAAAAAATGTTATTGCGAAAATGGTGAGATAACCTGTAAATAACATACATTAGAAAGCATCATCAAATTAAATTATCCTCCCTTGAATTTATGTTTTATTTAATTCACCTTCCCTCTAAAATTGGGCTTATATATCCTTTGGTTACCTCATTCACTTGTATACATTCAATATGCTCCAGTGTGATTTTAAAATGAGAGACCCTTGCCTCTTATTTATACTTTTATGTAGCTTCCTCAAGGGGTTACCTTCTAACCATATTAATCCACTTTCATTATTTCAAGGCTAACCCACTTCTAACCACTTGTCCACTTAGTAATTTATCCATTAACTTTATTATTTAAATAATTCCTTTTGTATCCACTTTGAATTATAGTACACTAATCACTTCACTTTATTATTTACATTCTAAAATCTCTTAAACCATTTTCCTTATTTTAGGGCTAACCCACTTCTAATCACTTGTCCAATTATTAATTTCTCCATTAACTTTATTATTTAAATAATTTCTTTTGTATCCACTTTGACTTATAGTACACTCATCACTTCACTTTATTATTTGAATAATTTCTTATTTGCAACCACTTTGACTACTTTGAACTTTTGGGGCTTCTATATGACTCATGAGGGTTCTCCAACTTCACATGGCCATAACTCTCTAACCACGAGGAGTTATGTCATGTTCCACATACCACCAGAAATGGAATGACATGTACTATCCATCTATAATAGTCTTACCTACAAATATTTCGAAACACATACCATTATCCATCAAAAAAACTTGACTTCATTACCTAAACCTTTGTGCTACCAGAATTCGCTACCGAACTTTCTTCAAGGGTTGACATAGTTGAAAAACTACCCAAATAATCAACAATATAAGTAAAGACTTATGATTACTCCATCACAACCTAGATCTATGTGATAGTATCTAGGTTCTTCATTTCAATTATCCTGAAGTACGAATCTATCGATGTCATTACAAGTGTCAAAGTTGAACATGGTAGAAACCACTTGATTAACTTTTATTGATGGATATTGTTAACAAGTGCGAGAGAAATCACCATTGATTTCGATGACCCCAAAGGTATTTTAGTACAATACAATGAATTTTAATTAATGAGTTGAAGTCGAATAATGGATGGAATTTTCCAATAAGAGGCCAATGATGTCAACCCATTGTTGAAAATGAGAAAACATTCCATTGAGGCATGCAAGTTCCAAGATACTAAAATGATTTATATGTCTAATTCCCAGATAATGAGTTTAATTCAATAGGAAAATACTCCTCACAAGAGAACCTTAATGTAACCCCCATCAATGACACAAAATATGTAACACATTTGATGTACATCATAGTATAAAGTGATTCATAACTCACTCAAGGAAGGCCGACATTGTAAGAGTTTGAGGACTGGAGATGGGCGACTTCATAGAAGGAATTTTTAGGTTGAAATTATCTTGAACATATGAACGACATGACAATTGTCTTGGTAGCATTGACTCAAGGAGGACCCAACATATAGACTTGTGGATGATCAAACGAGAGACGAATATATTTCCCAATCTAGATACAATAATGAAGAGGGGTGTCGTGTTCAAGAGATACTTACTTATACTAACACATATACAAATATGCATCTATTTCTCAATTTCCCCCCACCATTTATGGAGAGTACCTCTTTAATTTTATGCAAGCTTGAGGAGGATAACATATGCTTGAAATTTAAGCTCATCCTTCAAATGACTTCCTCAGAGTATTTTTAACGAACCCTAGGAAGGAGTTGTTTGGTCCCATATGGGCCTTTCAATGCTTTTTTTACAAGTCCAAAGAAAGAAAACTCTAGGTTTTTTCATGTTTAAAGAGTTTTAAAAACACTTAAAGAAAATTCCAAAATGTCATTTTTCGTAAATCTATTTGAAGAGACCGAAAAAGTGATAATCTACTGTTCATCAGACATTTTATTCAAATAATTTTACTAGCGTGAAAAGAATAAGGTCGCTCGACGATCTTTCAATGTTTAGGGAGTTTGAAAAGATCTTAAAGGGGACTCCACGGGGGTTCATTTTTCGTGTTTCCATTACGAGTTTGAAAACATGATAAACATTTTCTCTATTACATTGTCATAGTTTTATGAGTGTGAGAAAGAATAAATACCATGCTCGAAGTTTTTTACTGAAAAGACCGAAAAGAATATATACATCATATGAGTGTGCAAAAACATGCAAAATCAATAAAAAAGGGGGTGATCCATATCAAACTTCTAGTCACCAGACCTCTATCCTGCAACATTAACACTTTGAAAAGTTCATTAGGTTGTTAACATAGGTGAAAACTATTAAAAAATAATTTAATTTTGAATTAAAAATGGTAAAAATAGGTTAAATAAGTCAAAACAAGTTTGTTTTACCATTTCATTTGTA
>JZKD02S2286199.1:578017-647808 GCA_000966675.3 Picea glauca | reverse complement strand
GGAAAGAATCATATTATTGTATCATATTAAATGTGAAAGAGAGATTACAACCATGGCCTTGATGTCGTAAGGTCCCTTCCAACTGTCCTTCGTTCCCCACACATTTTCACTCCAATAATTCTGAGAGCACAGATCTGATAATATTCTCAATCTATCTTAACAAAGCAAATCTCAAAGGCACCCTAATCCAAGCTAATCCCAAAAGCTCCAAATCTAACCAAAGCTAACTTTTTCCATGAGATCTCCTCTCCTTTTATAAGTTGAAGAGGATAAGGTGAGGAGGTTAGGATGATCCCACTAAATCATGAAAGCGAGTAATATCCACACCATTCGGATGCCACCTCACCATGGAAGTTTCTCCTTCTAGAAGATTCAAGAAAACGCTCATTTTTCCCACGTGTAGGCATTCTCGCACCCTGCCTATAGAGAAACTTGCGAACCTCTCGTAACCCAGCTATGGTGAAACCTACGAGAATCAGGCATTCTCGCACCCTACCTATATAGAAACCTGCGAACTTCCTTTTTTATGGGGTTTTTACAAAGGAGAATGCAACCTCTTTTCTCAGGAAAAGTTCTTCTCCCTTCTCTCTTTAGGAACTCAGGCCACTGACCCCTCTGAAGGAAACATATAGGTTTACATCATTAATGTTCATAAATATTATTAAAATAATGTGTAACACCAGGACACACATTATTTTAACTTTTGACATTATAATACAAAACTTCTACGAGCTTACTTGTCTTTATGTGTGTGTGTGTGTTTGGATTTATAAATGGTGCAAATGTCTATCCAAAATATAAGTGGCTAATGAATATATTAATTTGTTTAGATATCTAGGAATGTGTTGATATTCAATGTAATCAAAGTTTCTTTCCAAGAGGTGAATTATCAATTATACCCGTAATAGTGTAGGCCTTCAGATGGACTAAACATTTCTTAATTGCAACACCATGAGTTGAGAATAAAGACATACAATTAGATGACATATGCCAAATTAAATGATGTTAGTTAATAACTCAATATCCAAATTGTATTCCACAATGTTATTAGTTTCAAGATCAAGGAAAATATCATGTAGATTGATCAACTCGTCTGTAGGTGTATAGATTGCTCATGCAATAGACGCTAGATTTTGAGTATTGTGACTAGCACTATCTGAAAATCCAATATAGGGTAACGATAATGCTGACATCTAGAAAACAAGCACAAGGAAAGGTAAGCATCTTGAGGGAAGAAAAATAAAAAACAAAAATCACACTAAGGGTATGCTACATTAAAGTACAAAGCATTCATGCAAAAAAAAATTAAGCATAGTACTTCTTTAGGTAAAGCCCATTTCTGGGTTCGCCCAAATGAATTCTATTGTAATCAACCAGCTTGTAAGCCCCTTTCTCTAACACTCATTTAACGATATAAGTGCCACACCACATGGGTTTAAATTTACCTGCCCCCAAAAAATCATGATCTTGGTCATATAAAAGAACCAAATTGCCTTAAAAAAAAACATGAGGTTTAACATGTTTGTTATATTGAGCCTTCACACATTTTTTCTCAGTATCTATTACTAGCACAACATCATGACGAGTCTCATATAATTTCATTAAATACAAGAGACGTTCTTCTTTGACTGTGGTGTTGGGGAGAAGTTCGGTAGATAGTTTCAGAGACAAGATTTCACATTCAATCAGAAAAATGACTTCGATACCATATACTAATTGGAAAGGCGTAAACCCCATAGTAGATTTAAATGAGGTATGATAGGCCCATAATGACAAAAAAATCATTTGGTTCTAGCTTGACTTGTGAATCCCTATCATCCATCGAAGCATAGCAGTTAAAACTTTGTTAATTGATTCAACTTGGCCATTGGCCTATGGATAATAAGGGGTTGAGTTTTCATGTCGTAATCCCAACTTATTACTAATCTCAGACATCATAAAATTATGAAAATGGGTACCATGGTCAGTGATGATAGCTTGAGTGAAACCAAACCTACTGATGATATGATTGAATATGAATAATGTCAGATTTTTCCCGGTGTTATCAAATGTAGTCATCACCTCGGCCCATTTAGTGAAATAATCCACAACTAAAATGATGTATCCATGCCCCCTAGCCAAGTGAGGGTTACATTTCATGAATTCAATGCCCCATTTAGAAAATGGACCATTGGAAACTACAGGATAGAGAGGATTAGGATGAGTTCGAATCTTATTATTATAGGTTTGACAAGCATGGCATTTATGAACTGTGAGAATGAAATCTTTGAAAAGAGAAGGCAAGAAGTAACTAGCTTGTAGGATCATTTGGGTAGTGGCATACCTAGAAATATGACCACCACATGCTCTAGAATGAGATTCATTTAGTGATTTCTCAGGTTCATCATATGTCAAACATCATCAAAACATGGAGTCAATACCACAATATTAAAGGGTATCACCAAGAATGATATATTGATGGGATTAATACCTAATACGATGATGATATACACGAGATATATCGGACCAGAAAGTTTTTGTTTGGAGATAAATGATAATGTCTCCATACCAGATATCGTTTGAACTGATCAGAAAGAAAAATTCATCAGGGAAATAATCTTCTGCAACATTTTCGGTATCAACGAAGGAAAGGTCACATATCAACTCAGAAAAGATGAAATATTTCTTTGAATTGGCTCTCTCAAACTCCAAAACAAACTCTTGAAAAATCACAATCAATTTAGAGTATTTCCCCCCTAGCATTTTTCGTGTAAGAATATGTTGCATAGGGTTGCAATCATAAATAACCATGGTTTTGCATAATAAGATATAGTGATGAAAATGTTGGACAGCTTGAACAACCACCAATGTTAATTTACCAACATGCATGTATTTGATTTTGGTGGTCATAGGACTCCGACATAAATAGTAAAGGACATCTTCATCGTGAGAATCATCCTCTTGGACTAGAACCATGGTGATGGTATGATCTAAAGAAACTAAATATAAGAAATAATATCGGCTATAATCAAGGAGAAATAAGAGTGGCGTGTGCATTAATGAATGTTTCAAAGCTTCATAGACTTTGTTGGCAGTGTTGTCCTACACAAAATCATGACCCTTATTAAGAAGTCGAGTGAAACCTTTCATTAGTTCGACATAATTGGGAATGAATCGTCGTAGAAAGTTTCCCTTCCCTTGCAAACTTTGGATTTGTTGCAAAGGACAAGGAGGAGGAAAATTTATAATATCTTCAACTTTAAAAGGATCCACCCTGATCCCATGTGTGGAAACAATAAATCCTAGAATTCTTTTAGACTGCACACAAAAAACACATTTATGTGAATTCAATTTTATGCGATAATATTGACATTAGAGGAAAATGGCTCGTAAGTGTGTAGGGTGATCTTGATGACGCATGGAATGCATCGATAAATCATCAAGGTAAGGTTATAAAATATGCTTAATATCATGAAAGGCATAAGACATAGCTCGTTGAAAAGTTTCACCAACACTCTTAAGACCGAAAGGGGGTTTACGGTATGCAAAGTTACCCCAAGGAAAAATAAAAGAAGTCTTATGTTGATCTGCGGGTAAAATATTGATTTGATTATAACTGAAAAATCCATCCATCGGAGAGAATATTTCACTTCAACACAATCATCAATGATTTGGTCGACCAAAGGGGTTGGATAATTATCTTTAGGAAAAGATTTGTTAATATCTCGATAATCAACACAAACACAGATTGTTCCTTGTTTCTTCGTGACCAAAACAAGATTGGACACCGAATCAGTAACACTACAGGGTAGACAAAACCAACTTTAAGATGTTTTTCAAATTTGAGTTTGATCGCAACAATGTTTTGTGGATGAAATGGGCAAAGTCTTTGTCAAACTATTTTAGCATCAGGGTATGTCTTAATTTCATGTACAATGATATCTGGATCAATTCTAGGCATCTCTTCATAACTCCATGCAAAAATATCATGAAATTATTGGAAAAGAGCCTTGTAAATTTGGATCTCATCGGGAGAACATGAGGCACCTATATGAACATTTTAAAGAATTCGAGGCTGAATTGAAATATCTAGAGGGATGGTGAGTGAAATATTTCCTAAGTTCCCTTCATACAAAACATCATGTGTTGGTTCAGAAACCGGAGGGAAATTAATAATTCTAGATGGATTCAAAATCCGTTGATAAATTTTGATAGTCTCAGGTTCGAGGAAGAGGATGGAATGATGATTCCCATCATCCCAAGGTGTATCTTCCACTGACATAAATTCCATGATTTTTTCATCCGTTCAAAATATCACGTGAAATGGATAAGGAGATGTATCAAAGAGAGAATGACAAGAAGGAGATGTCGATTGAATGGCATGATAACCCAATTCCATCGGACTTAAATGAATTTGGTCTCCATAATGAATACGTTCTTCCAAGCTAGGTACTATCCAAGGGGCATAGGACTTAGAGATTTTTCCAACACTAGTCGAAATCATGTTAATAGAGGAGAAAAAAGGAGGAGGAACATCGGGTGGTGGAATGGGGAAATTACCCATTAATGATGAATACTTTAAAATCCCCACACTGACATTCTCATAAACAAGAGGTGTTTGCGCTATGAATGGAACATTACTAGTGCATGAATTGTAACTAAAAAAAGGTGAGTGGATCTACCCTAAAAGCTTTACCTTGGTGAGGGAAACATATCACATGGAAAAGGGTAGAAACAATTGCTCGCATAACATTGATCCAACTACATCCAAGTAAAAGGTTGTAATCGGGAGGTGCATCAAACAATTCAACTTCAACGGTAACTGCTTTCCCTTCTAATGCAATAGATAATGAAGGAAGAACACCATAAGGTTTAAACCCTGTACATTAAAATATTTTAACGTATTGTCTGACTCGGTAAGGGTAAGAAAGCCAATGTCTTTCGAACAAGTGACATACATGATGCAAGTCGAAGCTCCTTCATCAAGAACTGTTCGACAAACATTCTTATTTTCCAGAATTACTTGTATTTGAAAAGCTAATTGATGAGGGAGTATTGAAATGTGATATTCCAAGTCAAATATTATCAAATTTGTATCAATAGGATCGATTCCACCAATAGCCTTTAAGAGTGCCTTACGGTGAGTAGGAAAAAATTGAAGGAGTTTGAGAGCCGACATCGTAGAAGGTGTCTATGAAGGATATTCTACAATATTGTATTTTTGAGTTGCACATGCATGTGGTTTAAAGGACAAGTTATGAATGACACCTTTAGAAGGAAGACGAATAATTGTATATGGACTAGCTCATTCGATATGAAGAGGACCATTGAGAGGAGGCATCAAAGGAGGAGGTTGAGCCAACAAAGGAGGTAGATCATCAATTTTCTCTTTATAAGAAGAATAATGTTTGGTTGGAGTAGAGACTGCAACATCATTTTTCTTGGAGTCACGAGTACACATATGTACATAAAAGGTGGTAGAGGGAGAGCGTTGGTCATGAAAAACCAATTGTGTATGTTGTTGAGAAGGAAAAGGTTGTGACAAAACGCCAGGTGTAGGGGGAGTCCTGGTTCCTTAGAGGAACTTAATAAATTATGCATGTCTCAGACAATCTTTCGTATAATGGTCCTCGCCACAGACAAGACAAAGATAATGAGATTTTCACTTTTCTTTATCATCAACAGTTTAAGTTTTGGGATTATATGGTTTTTGATTATTATTTTTATCCTCTTTATTCTTACCCTTCCCTTTCTTTTTATTTTAACATTTATTGATAGTCGTAGACTAGACCATATTGACCTCAGAGGTTTTACTAGGAGAGTGAGTAGAAGGAGTAGTATTTTGTACATTAGTAGTAGTAGGTTTGGGATTTGAATGATTGACTTGTTTTGACTCAATCTCAACATCAAAAGTTCCAATCACACTATTAGCAACATGAGAAGTTGTTGGAGGTGTCGAGGTTGTATTTTTATACATGAGAGGAGCATGAGGGATGAAGTCATATAACATGCCTGTTTGAGAATAAGAGAGATCCAAGTATTAATCACGACATATATTTTTGTCTTCAGTGATGACACCTCCCATGGAAACATCACAAGCTATAGGACCAATGAGTGATTTGGTAAACCACTTAGCCAATAATTTATCAGGAAGGGTAACTTTTATTAATTTTGGTATCATCCTCCAATCTTGAATATGATCTAATATGTGAGTAGAAGAGGATTGTTTAAATGAAATTAAAATTTATATTCATGTCTCATACCGTATCAATAATTGGTAATTTGTCAAGAAATCCATAGCTAAGGTGTTGAAATCATTGAAGAATCCTCTTGTCAATTCAATGTACGACTTGGTAGTTGAACCCATAAGAGTGCGTTGGAAAAGATGTAATCGTATGGATTCATCCATGTAACATCCCACTCTGGCACATTGAGAAAACTTATTCTTTGAGGACACTTGCTCGCAAGTGATCTGGACTGTTATGATGTTAGACCATTTATCCTTGATTATGATGCATTATGATAGATGACATGATGTTTTTACTACTTTGATGTAGACAGGTGTTGTTGACTCAGTTTCATTGAGTGTGCAGGGTTTCAGACCTTGAGGATGTAGAGGCATCGGTGGAACCCCTTGGACTCCAGATTGAGTCAGGGAGTGTGCTATTTGGGTTGATTTATTTACTATGATATTTCATTGATTTGATGATATGATGTTGACATGTTCCGATGCGATTGTTGATGATGCAGGCTAACGATAGCTTGCCGACCAGACTAACATATGGAGTAAAGGGGCCACACATGATTTCCAGAGAGGTTGAGGGAGAAGTGTGGAAAGCAGCCCTGGCACAACCTACTAGCACTCCCGACGTGGCTCGAACTGTAGGTTAACGATTACCTAGTTCGAGAGGATCCACGATGTCGTGAGGGAAGACTATGAAAGTTGCTCACAATGATTCTAAGAAGCGCGCAATAAGGTGGGGGCCTTATTCCTTAGAGCCCTTAGTCTCCCACAAGTTCACCTGGCAGAGTGTTGACTTCAGGGGTTATAGATGTCTACCAATCAGTCAAGTCGGCGAGTGGCACCCTTGGAGCACGTGGTGCATCCTGAAGGGTGCATCGCACGAAAGAAACACAAGTTGGCAAGTGGCACCCTTGGAGCACGTGGTGCATCCTGAAGGGCATGTCGCGCAAAAGAAACGAATGGGGCGAGTGACACCCTTGGAGCACGTAGTACGTTCTGAAGGGCACTTCACGTTGATGATGATGAAGAAATGAACCTAGATGGCCCTGAGACTTTAATGCCTTAATAAATCCCTAAACAGCTTGCCTAACCAAGTGTCGCCCAGTTCAGAACCTAAGTCCTAAGTCTAAAACTTTTCTAGGGTAAAAATTTAGTCTATCCTTAAGAAAAACACCCTAGAATAAAAATAACCTTTTTAACAAAAAAAAACCCACTTAAGTAATAGTTTTGTCTTCATGAAGTTCTTGGGGTAAATGATGAGAATAAGAATTTAATTTAAAAAAATGGTGTTAAAATTTGGCAAAGAAGAAATTATTCCTAACTTGTGAAAGAACAAAAAAATATAAAAACAAAAATAAAATAAAAATAAATGGGGAAAGATTTAATAACACAACTGCCATTTTGGGCTTTAATAAAAAGGGGAAAGATGAGAACTTATGGGGAAAAGCATGGTCAACATAGTAAGGAATCCGAATTTAAGAACCTGCTAATCTGAGCTAATTTAGTAACATATTTTTCTTAGGAAAGTATTTAAAACATGTAAGGGGATATAGGAACACCTAAGAGTAATTTTAGGAGCATTTCTAGGTGGGTGAGGGAATTGAGGCAATTAATAATTTTTAAAGAAAAATTTAATGGAGAAAAGAGGGGGATGGATGACACTTGTGCGAGGGAGAATAATTTAAATTATTTTTATTAAAACTTAAATTAATTGTGATTTAGGAAAGTTGGTGGGTCTCAAAACTATATAAAAAGAAAGGGAGATGAGGAAGAAGGGGATCGGTTGTTAGCGTAATGTTACGCTGTCGGTTTGTGACTTGACTCATTGCTTGTGAGGAGTTGGGATTTTCCCAGCTTGGATTGGAGTGGTAGCTTGGCCTTGCGAGGCGAGCTGGGAAGCTAGACTTACCTTCTGGATTTTGTGTGGCCCCTTTGCGGCTCGGGGGGATAACGGGGAAGCAGAGCACCCCTAGCGATTGTTTGGGAGGTACCGGTGTAGTTTCTATGGTCGGTGAGCCAGAGCGGCGCAGAGCAGGAGAGGCACAGAGCACGGGATCATCATTCGAGGCAGGAGAAGAGGCAAAGGTATGGTGGTTTATTTGGTAGAATAGAAAGCCCTAGGATTGATGTAGATCTGTCTGTTTATTGAAAAAGTGTACTGGCGTTACAATTTTATATAATAGTTGCTGCATCTGTTGTTTTCCTTGACGAGTCGCATAGAATAAATTTTTGCAATGCTTGTGAAACCTCCTAATTTTATCCAACGATTGCTGAGTGATCATTTTTATAATTAACTGTGTAAATAACCCTTGCTGGAAAACTTGTTTATGTCGGATTCATCCATTGATAATGGTCATTAATCTCTGCGTTTTTGTTAAAATATTCTCTGAGGTTCTCTTGTTTATCTATTGTTCTTCCATCTTCGTGTTATAACTTGTTGGAGGATACCCAACGGGTTTGCGCCCTCGAACTCTGCAATTTCTTCTATGTGTGTTGTCTATCTCGGCGTTCCGATTGTCCAATTGTTCCCTGCGATTTGATGTGTATCTGAGCGATTTATTGGTTAAATTTTTTGCTGCATTTGGTCGTTTATCCCAACGTTGATTGTAAAAACAATAATTTCTCTTCATTGTTAAGATAAAATCTCTCTGTGTTTTGGGTGGGAGTTTTCTACGGTTAGGCTGAGGATACTTGCTCATTAACCATTATGAACTCTGTGATTGGTATTCATGTTTATCTCTGCATTTGATTTATTTTAATTTATGGGTGAATTGTTTCTACTGGGCGTTTCCATCTCTTAGTGGGCGTTTATTTTCTCTAAGGGCAGTTTTATTTTTTCTCTATGGGCGGATTCCTTCTTCCTGGGCGTTTTGATTTTTCTGTGGACGTTGATCTCTTATGGGCTGAAATTTTTCTTTGCGCATTGTTGGGTGTTGATTTACGTCGACTGTAACTATCTTTTCACTTGCTGGGCGTTTTTATGTTCTTTGTGGGCGATTTCCTCTGACTGTGGGAGTTTCCTTAGTTACTGTGGGCATTTCGTTTTCTTTTTGGGGGAATTTCTCTTTACAAGTTACCGTCATTTCGTTTTATAAATGACCGTGTGCGTTCTTGATTCAGCGTGCATTGTATTATAGAGGGGGTCTCTATCTACCACCCGGTGCGTTCTATTTTTGGTGTGCGTTTTTAGTTACAGTGTGCGTTTATTGCTGCGTTTTTCATTATTGCATTTCACTACCACGTTGTATTGTTGTGTTGTACAGTAGTGTGCAGTTATTACTGCGTTTCCTTCGATATTATTGCAGTTCCTTGTATTGTCGGTGGTTGATAGCCTGTTCGGCGGTGACCACTAGCTACTATCTAGGCGTCTCCCTGACGGTTTCCATATTTTAGGCAGTGACCGATGGCCTGAACAACGCCCATACAATAGCACAGACGTCATTTCTCACTGATAACGTATCTTGGAATTTTTTACCGCCATCCCATCCGACCTTAGCTCCAACCTTCACCACCTTCCTTTTTACCTGCCTACCTCACCTTGTTTTATTCTCGTACACTTGCGTAATGGCTATTCCAGCGCATTTTGTTTTGTAATAGGTAGTTGTAAAGTTACCATGATATGTTGTTATTTATATCTGTCATTACATTGTAAAAATGTGTCCTTAAATTATTTATATATGTCATTGTCGTTTAAAAATACATATGTCATTACATTTTAAATATGTGTGTTCAATAAGGACTTAAAGCATCAAATGTAAATGAATAAAGGAGGAAATATTGATACCAGAACATTATTTTTATATGCCTATACATTCTCAGTTTTTAGTGTTTTTCCGTTTTTCATTGCATTTTGAATGGTGTATTTAATGCGCATAATTAATTTAAATTATATCCATAGGTTATTACATTTTAGTGGTTTTTCTATTTTTCATTGCATTATCTAATGGTGTTTTTAATGTGGGTGTCAAATTTAGTCATAAGGGCAAGCTATTGGAAGAAGATTGCATTTATAATTATGAGTTAATGATTCTTGATTAAAACTTGAATGAATCATTGATTTTAGTACGTTGTGTTATTATGGAATTATAATCTTAGATTGATGTTAATGTTTCTTTAACAATGAATCATAATTATTCCTTGTTAATCCGTGAAGGAGTCAATTGATTTTCGAATGTTGCTTTAATTATAAATTAAAGGTTAAATTCCGCTTTAATTGATAATTTGTCACCATTGATTAGTTTGGATTTAAATTGAATTGAGTTTCGTGATTAGGATGTTGCTTTATTTATGATAGAATAATTATAGATTAATGCCCTTGATAAATCATAACTCTTCATTTTATTTATAGTAAATGCATGAGTTAATGGAACTTAGACTATTGCGCTAACCATAAATTAATGTTAAGGTTGTTGTAAATGAAAACTTTTAAACTAGTCATTATTTTTGACTAAATATGGATCAATTATTTGGTTAATTGTTATCCCAGTTGAGAACCTACTTGCACAATAAGGTCCTAGAATGATTGATTTTAGAAGGTGTCTGGATGTGAAATTCTGATCTATAGTTGCACGATGGAATGGCCTTGAGACTAGGGTAGATTGTAGTCTTCGCTCAACTAATGTTGTACTCGGTCGTAAACTTTGTGTTCTTAGTCTGCTAGTGACAGGCGGGATGTAGACACCTCCATGTTCCTCATAACAGTCGCTAGCCCTGAGACCTTAAATGGTTAAAATCGATGGGAACCTAGGCTTGAGCATTGGTTATGTGTCTTGGAGGTCCTAACCATTGTAGGGTAGGATGGAGGGGTAGTCAGTTTTACTTATTGTTGATTAATTTTTTGTAAAGAATCCAGTGCCGTATCAAGAGTCTCGGGCCCTTTAAAGGCAGGGTTTCCACTCTTGCGACACACCTGAAAAAGATTACTAGTTTCTGCCTGAGTAGTTGGCTAGGAGCCTATCTGAACTTCTCTCTCTCTGGAGCAGAGAACTAAGATTAAACGCCCTGCTTTCCTGTGCATAAATAGTAAAATCTACTATTATGGATTCTTCCTTATGTCTATGGTCATTTAATACTTGCAGTTACTTGTTGTGCCCCTTATGTCTTCTTGGTGTGATCGTCGTGGTTGCATCTTGTTAGTCATTGGGTGGCGACGTAGAGTGAAGTGTGTTTGTTTCCATTCTACACGCGCGCACACACTTTTAAAACCAAAAAATAAAAATAAAAAAATTGAACCTTTTATGAGAGTTGTTGTCGTAATGAGGGTCGTTACATATGGTATCAGAGTAGGTTCGACCCGCGACTTGGGATTCACTACATATTTCATTGACATGATTAGATTTGATTATACTGTTACTGATTGAGTTGATTGTGTGCGTGCAGGTAATCATGGTTAGAGGACGCCATGGAGGAAGACGACGGGGTGGTAGGGGAGGAGGCGTGACGTCTCCAGTAGCATCCACGCTTGAGGGTTCTAACCCCTAAGGAGGCGAGCACGTTCTCGGATAGGAGCACATAATAGTTGGCGATATTGTCGAGATGATGAGATCTTTTCAGTGCATATCCTAGGCACTGATCAGTCAATTGGATAGAGACGAGGCCAGGGCGCTGGCATCCGCTGAGGTTCCGCCGCGCGCACGGGCCGTTATAGGTAGCATTCACTGTGGATTCAAGAAGGTTAAATTTCCCGAGTTCTTTGGTTCCCCGGATGGCACCGCCGCCGAGGCATGGTTGGAGAATATGGAGATGTGCTTCGCACTTCGCGATTATAACTCCAACATGAAGGTTCGTATGGAGGTCTTTCAACTTAAGAGGAGCGCTCTTCTATGGTGGAAGACACTCATGTCGCAGCTGAACATGGTCATTGAAGACGTGTCATGGGAACTGTTCGAGGAACGGTTCCGAGAGAGGTACCTTTCAAAGGAATTCATTGAGCGTCAGCATAATGAGTTCAACGCATTACGACAGGGAGGTCGTACGGTGCCCGAGTACGAGGCACGTTTCATGGAGCTGCTCCGGTATGCTCTGCACCTTAACATAGAGAAACTCAAGGTCAACCAGTTCGTGTTTGGATTTAATGGCAGCCTGTGTGCAAAGGTTAGGATTTTGATGCCTCAAACCTTGCACGATGTCGTCCAGAAGGCCCTCATGGAAGAGGAGGAGCTTATCAGTGGGGGTCAGACCAGGACTCCAGCAAGACCCGCAAGGCAGGGTTCATCTGGTACACCACAACATCAAACAACAGCGAGACATACGTCGGGATATCGTGGCATCCAGAGAGGATCCACTTTCACTACACCCCGACGACCGCCACCTCAGCAGTAGGCACCTTATCGGGGACCACAGCATCAGCAGCAGCATCGCCCGCAGCAGCAGTAGTTTGGGCCTGTTTAGCAGAACAGACCTGGGTTCCAGGTCGGTGGGTCATCATCTTCTTCTTCAGTTACCAGGACTACTGGGCCGAAGAAGGGGTGTTGGACATGTGGAGAGCCACACTACCAATGCGACTGTCCTATGGAGAGGACCAGAGCATCCAGATCAGTTGGACCCACTACAGTGGGAGATATGGGCAAGGCCCATCAGATTCATGCAGCGGTGAATAACCGCCAGGTAGAGCACCAGTCGACTGTTCTTTAGATGACAGGTATTCTTGCTGACCAGACCCTTAGTATTTTGATAGACCCAGGTGCTACTGAGAGTTTCATTTCTGGTGCAGCGCTAAAAAGGATTAAGGTGAAGGTAGTCGAACAGGGTGAGTTTATCTTTATAGAGATGGCTTCAGGAGCCAAAAAAAAGGTTCGAGGAAAGGTTACGGGTTGCGCCCTTAACCTGGGAGAGTTTGTCACAAGTTTCAACTTGTACGTCACGATATTAGGATCTTATGACGTCGTGATTGGTATGGATTGGTTGGAATCACATCAGGCAATACTCAACTGTAAAATGAAACGGTTGATCTTGGTCAATGAAGAAGGACAAATACGTGTTATAGTAGGACGAAACCAGGGAGTTTCCCTGAGGTTCATCTCTTCCTTACAGCTATGGAAGAGTATGTGCAAGGAATGAAATCTTTATGCGATCCTTGCGTTAAATGAAAAGGGAGTGGAGGAAGGTCTAGAACACCTTTCGGTTGTGAAGGAGTTTGCGAACGTTTTTCCAGAGGAGTTACCGGGGATGCCACCGTAAAGGGAACTGGAGTTTACCATAGACTTGAAACTAGGGATCGAACCGATAGAAAGAACTCCTTATCGGATGTCGACTCCGGAGTTGCAAGAGCTGATAATGCCACTGAAGCAATTGTTGGACATGGAACTGATATGCCCTAGTGTGTCACCATGGGGTGCATCAGTTATTTTCATATGAAAGAAGGACAGGTCATGGAGGCTTTGCATTGACTACCATCAACTGACTAAGGCTACGATAAAGAATCAATATCCCTTACCAAGAATTGATGATCTATTCGATCAAATGAAGGGTGTGAAGGTGTTCTCCAAGATCGATTTGCGATCAGGGTATCACCAGTTACGGATCAAGGAGGATGAAGTCCCTAAGACCACCTTTAAGATGAGATTTGGACATTATGAGTTTATTGTTTTACCGTTTGTATTGACAAACGCCCCAGGGGTATTCATGAGTTTGATGAACGGGGTGTTCCACGAGTACTTGGACAAGTTCGTCCAAGTATACATTGATGATATTTTGATCTACTCTCGGATGACGGAGGAGCATGATGAGCACTTGTGCTTGGTACTACAATGTTTACGAGAACACAAATTGTATGGGAAGTTGTCCAAATGCTCTTTTTATCAATCAAGGATTCCCTACTTAGGGCATGTCATCTCCGACAAAGGTATCACCGTGGATCCAGCCAAGGTTGAGGCTATTATGGAATGGCCTGCGCCAATGAATGTCACAAAAGTGCGTAGTTTTATGGGTTTAGCTGGATACTATCGACGGTTTGTCGAGGGTTTTTCGAAGATAGAAAATCCGATCATGGAATTGCAGAAGAAAAACAAGAAGTTTGTTTAGATAGAAAAATGCGCGGAAGCATTTCGAAGGCTTAAAAAGTTGTTGACAACAGTTTCGATACTAAAGGTCCTTGACATGGACGCAAAATTCTTGGTATGCACTGACGCATCCAAGGAAGGTTTGGGCGTAGTCTTGATGCAATACAAACGAGCGATTGCTTACATTTCAAGGAAACTAAGAAGGCATGAGGAGAACTGCGCGATGCACGATTTGGAGTTATTAGTCATCGTTTATGCCTTGAAGGTTTGGAGACACTAACTTGTTGGACGAAAATTTGAATTAAAGACTGATCATTGTGGACTACAACACATTTTTACGCAAAGCAACCTGAATGTGCAACAACGGCTTTGGTCAGAATTTCTTAGAGAGTACAACTTCGAGATTACTTACATAAAGGGAACAGTGAATTGAGTGGCGGATGCTCTGAGTCGGAGGCCATGCATATTTTCGGTGTGGCCTCTTCATATGAATCTACGTGAGAATATTCTCACTTTACAGTGTAATGATGATTGGTACAAAGCGGTTGAGGGGTTTATCGGACAAAACACCATGATGGTACCATGATACGAGGGATTTTCATTTGATAGAAATGGGTTATTGAGGTTAAGAAGTCAGATTTACATACCGCCAAATGACGATTTGAGGATGTTGATCCTGAGTGAGGCTCATAGAGCAGTTTACATGGCTCACCCAAGAGTCACGAAGATGAGGGAAGACCTTAAACCCTTATTCTTCTGGAAGGGAATGAAGGCCGACATAGTCAACTTTGTGGCTAGATGTCTAGAGTGTCAGCAGGTAAAGGCTGAACATAGACACCTGACAAGATTACTTCAACCTCATGCCATTCCAGAATCGAAATGGGAAGTTATTTCGATGGATTTTATTGTTGGATTTCCACTGATGGCAAGGAGACACGACTCGATTTTTGTAGTAGTAGACACTATGATGAAGAGTTCTCACTTTATTCCCGTGTGTACAACGTATCAGGCACTTGACATAGCAAGAGTTTTCATCAATGAGATTGTGAAGCTGCATAGCATGCCTAAAAAGATTATATCCGATCAAGGATCGGTGTTTACTGGACGATTTTGGATGAGTTTCCAAGAGGACTTGCGAACCCAACTTAATTTTAGTACTGCGTATCACCCAGAGACTGACAGAAAGACATAACGAACGAATCAAACCTTGGAAGACATGTTGCACATGTACGTGATGGACCAACAAAAGTGTTGGGAGGAGTTCTTGCCTCTAGTAGAGTTCGCTTACAACAACAGTTACCAGAGCAGCATTAAGATGGCACCTTTTGAGTTTCTTTATGGGCGACCGTGTCGGACGCCCTTGAGTTGGGATCGGCTTGAGGATAGGATCCTGGTGGGACCAGAAGCAATCCAAGAAATGGAAGAGAAAATGAAAACCATAAGACAAAGGATTAAATAAGCGTAGGATCGACAGAAGAGTTATGTTGATGCGCACCGAGTCGACCGTAGTTACGAGGTCGGCGATTGAGTCTTCTTGCGGGTTAAACCGCATAAGAGTTCAATCAAGTTTGGAAAGGGAGATAAAATATCTCCTAGGTTCATGGGACCTTTCGAGATCGTGGAGAGAAAGGGGCCCGTGGCCTATCGACTAGACTTGCCTGATTCTTTGAGGCATATGCACGATGTTTTTCATATATCTGTTTTGAGACATTATATTAGTGATCCTACACACGTGATTGACATGAGTTCCTTGCAGGTATCGGACGAGGGAGCACTCATGGCTGAGTCGGTCTGCATATTAGATCATCGCGTTCGACAGTTACGAGGTTGAATGGTAGATCAAGTCAAGGTCCAGTGGGATAGTTATAGTCCACACTCGGCGACCTGGGAGGATGCATATGATATGCGCAAGCAATTCCCATTTTTGTTTGACAGATAGACTTATGATACTATGGTACTTTCATTTCGGCATTTATACTGAGAAACTTCAGGATGAAGTATAGACCAACAGGGGGTGTATGTAACATCCCGCTCTGGCGCACTGAGAAAACTTATTCTTTGAGGACACTTGCTCACAAGTGATCTGGACTGTTATGATGTTAGACCATTTATGTTTGATTATGATGCATTATGATAGATGCAATGATGTTTTTACTACTTTGATGTAGACAGGTGTTGTTGACTCAGTTTCATTGAGTGTGTAGGGTTTCGGACCTTGAGGATTCAGAGGCATCGGTGGAACCCCTTGGACTCTGGATTGAGTCAGGGAGTGTGCTATTTGGGTTGATTTATTTACTATGATAATTCATTGATTTGATGATATAATTTTGACATGTTCTGAAATGATTGTTGATGATGCAGGATGATGATAGCTTGCCCACCAGACTCACATATGGAGTAAAGGGGCCACACACGATTTCCAGAGAGGTTGAGGGAGAGGTGTGGACAACAGCCCTTCCACAACCTACTAGCACTCTCGTCGTGGCTCGAACTGTAGGTTAATGATTACCTAGTTCGAGAGCATCCCCGATGTTGTAAGGGAAGGCTGCGACAGTCGCTCACGATGATTCTAAGGGGTGCGCAATAAGGCGGGGGCGTTATTCTTTAGATCCCTTAGTCTCCCACAAGTTCACCTGGCAGAGTGTTGACTCCAGTGGTTATAGATGTCTACCAATCAGTCAAGTCGGCGAGTTGAACCCTTGGAGAACGTGGTGCATCCTGAAGGGAACGTCACATGAAAGAAACACAAGTTGGCGAGTGGCACCCTTGGAGCATGTGGTGCATCCTGAAGGGCACGTCGCACAAAAGAAACGAATGGGGCGAGTGGCACCCTTGGAGCACGTAGTGCATTCTGAAGGGCACGTCGCATTGGTGATGATGAAGAAACGTACCTAGATATCCCTGAGACTTTAACGCCTTAAGAAATCTCTAAACAACTTCCCTAACCAAGTGTCACCCAGTTCAGAACCTAAGTCCTAAGTCTAAAAATTTTCTAGGGTAAAAATTTAGTCTAACCTTAAGAAAAAGACCCTAGAATAAAAATAACCTTTTTAACAAAAAAAAACCCACTTAAGTAATAGTTTGGTCTTCATGAAGTTCTTGGGGTAAATGACGAGAATAAGAATTTAATTAAAAAAAATGGTGTTAAAATTTGGCAAAGAAGAAATTATTCCTAACTTGTGAAAGAACAAAAAAATATAAAAAAATAAAAAATAAATGGGGAAAGATTTAATAACGCAACTGCCATTTTGGGCTTTAATAAAAAGGGGAAAGATGGGACCTTATGGGAAAAATCATGGTCAACATAGTAAGGAATCCAAATTTAAGAACCTGCTAATCTGAGCTAATTTAGTAACATATTTTTCTTAGGAAAGTATTTAAAACATGTAAGGGGATCTAGGAACACCTAAGAGTAATTTTAGGAGCATTTCTAGGTGGGTGAGGGAACTGAGGCAATTAATAATTTTTAAAGAAAAATTTAATGGAGAAAAGAGGGGGATAGACGACACTTGTGTGAGGGAGAATAATTAAAATTATTTTTATTAAAACTTAAATTAATTGTGATTTAGGAAAGTTGGTGGGTCTCAAAACTCTATAAAAAGAAAGGGAGATGAGGAAGAAGGGGATTGGTTGTCAGCGTAACGTTACACTGTCGGTTTGTGACTTGACTGATTGCTTGTGAGTTGGGATTTTGCCAGCTTGGATTGGAGTGGTAGCTCAGCATTGCAAGGCGAGCTGGGAAGCTAGACTTACCTTCTGGATTTTGTGTGGCCCCTTTTCGGCTGGGGGGCTAATGGGGGAAGCAGAGTATCCCTAACGATTGGCTGGGAGGTACCAGTGTAGTCTCTACGGTCGATGAGCGGGAGCGGCACGGAGCAGGGGCGACACAGAGCGCGGGATCATCATTTGAGGCAGGCGAAGAGGCAAAGGTATGGTGGTTTATTTGGTTGAATAGAAATCCCTAGGATTGATGTACATCTGTCTATTTATTGAAATAGTGTACTGGCATTACAATTTTATATAATAGTTGCTGCATCTGTTGTTTTCCTTGACGATTCACATAGAATAAATTTTTACAATGCTTGTGGAACCTCCTGATTTTATCCAACGATTGCTGAGTGATAATTTTTATAATTAACTGTGTAATTAACCCTTGCCGACAAACTTGTTTCTGTCGGATTCATCCACTGATAATGGTCATTAATCTCTGCATTTTTTTTTAAATATCCTCTGAGGTTCTATTGTTTATCTATTGTTCTGCCATCTCCGTGTTATAACTCGTTGGAGGATACCGAGCGGGTTTGCGCCCTCGAACTCTGTAATTTCTTCTGCATGTGTTGTCTATCTCGGCGTTTCGATTGTCCAATTTTTCCATACGATTTGATGTGTATCTCAACGATTTATTGGTTAAATGTTTTTTGCATTGGGTCGTTTATCCCAGCGCTGATTGTAAAAAGAATAATTTCTCTACATTGTTAAGATAGAATCTCTCTGCATTTTGGGTGGGAGTTCTCTGCGGTTACGCTGACTATACTCGCTCATTAACCATTATGAACTCTGTGATTGGTATTCCTGTTTATCTCTGCATTTTCTTTATTTTAATTTATGGGCGAATTGTTTCTACTGGGCGTTTCCATCTCTCGGTGGGCATTTATTTTCTTTAAGGGCGGTTTCATTTTTTCTCTGTGGGCGGATTCCTTCTTGCTGGGCGTTTCAATTTTTTTGTGGACGTTGATCTCTTATGGGATGAAATTTTTCTTTGAGCATTGTTGGGCATTGATTTACGTGGACTGTAACTATCTTTGCACTTGCTGAGCATTTTTATGTTCTCTATGGGTGGTTTCCTCTGACTATGGGTGTTTCCTTAGTTACTGTGGGCATTTCGTTTTTTTTTGGGGGCATTTCGCTTTACACGTTACTGTCATTTCATTTTATAAATGACCGTGTTCGTTCTTCATTCAGCGTGAATTGTATTACAGAGGGAGCCTCTATCTACCACATGGTGCATTTTATTTTTGGTGTGCGTTTTTAGTTACAATGTGCGTTTATTGCTCTGTTTTTCATTATTGTGTTTCACTACCGCATTGTTTTGCTGTGTTGTACAGTAGTGTGCAATTATTACTGCATTTCCTTCGATATTATTGAAGTTCCTTGTATTGCCGGTGGTTGACAGCCTGTTCGGCGGTGAACACCAGCGACTGTCTAGGCGTCTCCCTGGCGGTTTCCATATTTTAGGTAGTGACTGATGGCCTAGACAATGCCCATACGATAACACAGACGTCAGTTCTCACTGACAGCGTATCCTGGAAATTTTTACCGCCAGCCCTTCCGACCTTAGCTCCAACCTTCACCGCCTTCCTTTTTACCTGCCTGCCTCACCTTGTTTTATTCTCGTACACTTGTGTAATGGCTATGCCAATGCATTCTGTTTTTTAATAGGTAGTTATAAAGTTACCATGATATGTTGTTATTTATATCTGCATTACATTGTAAAAATGTGTCCTTAAATTATTTATATATGTCATTGCCATTTAAAAATACATATGTCAATTAATTTTAAAAATGTGTGTTCAAGAAGAACTTAAAGCATCAAAAGTAAATGAATAAGGGAGGAAATATTGATACCAACACATTATTTTTATATGCCTATACATTCTCAGTTTTTAGTGTTTTTCCA
This sequence comes from Picea glauca, assembly GCA_000966675.3. NCBI lineage: Eukaryota > Viridiplantae > Streptophyta > Pinopsida > Pinales > Pinaceae > Picea > Picea glauca. The sequence continues at coordinate 627,908 of JZKD02S2286199.1, read as the reverse complement.
TTTTTCATTGCATTTTGAATGGTGTATTTAATGCGCATAATTAATTTAAATTATATCCATAGGTTATTACATTTTAGTGGTTTTTCTATTTTTCATTGCATTATCTAATGGTGTTTTTAATGTGGGTGTCAAAGTTATTCATAAGGGCAAGCTATTGGAAGAAGATTGCATTTATAATTATGAGTTAACGATTCTTGATTAAAACTTGAATGAGTCATTAATTTTAGTAGGTTGTGTTATTATGGCATTCTAATATTATATTGATGTTAATGTTGCTTTAAACAATGAATCATAAGTATTCCTTGTTAATCCATGAAGGAGACAATTGATTTTCAAACGTTGCTTTAATTATAAATTAAAGGTGCCCAAAGGGGTTGGATCCAATGGTGGAAAGCGAAGAGTTTTTCACTGTTGGTCAAGGTTCAATTCTTGTGAGGGCTTTACCTGGAGCCATGGGGACAGCTCGAGGTAGTGGTCGAACGTGTGGTTGCACCCAGGGATACTATAATAAATGGTATCGTGACCCGTGCACACATAAGTGGATCAAAGCCCACCCCCATGTCCTTCAACTTTTAAGTCCCCGAGGTGTATGACAGTCAGTGACGGAGTGTGTTGTTAAGCCACTCCGTGATGTTAAAGTCACCGGTTCGAAACCTGTGGGGACAAAAAATCCAACCATGTTAAGGGTTGGTGTGGCTCAGGCCGGGTGCGATCCCCAGGTGATTTTGACAGCTTAGATGCCCCTGAGTCGCAGTTTCTCAAGCCATAGGTTAATCGGGTAGCCAACAGGTCCCGCACAAATTAACAAACAAAAATAAATAAATTATAAATTAAAGGTTAAATTCCTCTTTAATTGATAATTTGTCACCATTGATTAGTCTGGATTTAAATTGAATTGAGTTTTGTGATTAGGATGTTGCTTTATTTATGATAGAATAATTATAGATTAATGCCCTTGATAAATCATAAATCTTCGTTTTATTTATAGTAAATGCATGAGTTAGTGGAACTTAGACTATTGCGCTAACTGTAAATTAATGTTAAGGTTGCTGTAAATGAAAACTTTTAAACTAGTCATTATTTTTGACTAAATATGGATCAAATATTTGGTTAATTGTTATCCCAGTTGAGAACCTACTTGCACAATAAGGTCCTGGAATGATTGATTTTAGAAGGTGCATGGATGTCAAATTATGATCTATAGTTTCACAATGGAATGGCCTTGAGACTAGGGTAGATTGTAGTCCTCGCTCAACTAATGTTGTACTGGGTCGTAAACTTTGTGTGCTTAGTCTGCTAGTGACGGGCGGGATGTAGACACCTCCATGTTCCTCAGAACAGTCACCAGCCCTGAGACCTTAAATGATTAAAATCGATCGGAACCTGGGCTTGAGCATTTCTTATGTGTCTTGGAGGTCCTAATCATTGCAGGGTAGGATGGAGGGGTAGTCAGTTTTACTCGTTGTTGATTAATTTTGTGTAAAGAATTTAGTGTCGTATCAAGAGTCTCGGGCCCTTTAAAGGCAGGGTTTCCACTCTTGCAACACACCTAACAGAGATTACTAGTTTCTGCCTGAGCAGTCAGCCAGGATCCTATCTGAACTTCTCTCTCTCCGGAGCAGAGAACTAAGATTAAACGCCCTACTTTCCTGTGCAGAAATAGTAAAATCTACTATTATGGATTCTTCCTTATGTCTATGGTCATTTAATACTTGCAGTTATTTGTTGTGTGCCTTATGTCTTCTTGGTGTGATCATCGTGGTTGCATCTTGTTAGTCGTCAGGTGGCAATGTAGAGTGAAGTGTGTATGTTTCCATTCTACATGTGCGCACACACTTTTAAAATAAAAAAAAATAAAAAAATTGCACCTGTTATGAGAGTTGTTGTCGTAACAAGGAGGGTCGTTACAATCCATCAAGGATCTTGATGAACACCAAAGATGAAATGTCATGACGTGATTGTTTGTTTCTTCTCCCGATCGACTGTCAAACTTAGGAATGTCTAATGGTATTTGGTAGGTATAACCAACCAATAAGGAGAAAGCAAGATGGGATCATTCAAAATCCTACATAAGTATGGTAAATTCGGTAAATCCAAAGTAGCTAGAAACGTAAACTATCTGTTTACTTGAGGAAACTAGTAATTTTGGGGAGGCAATTCTGTAGGCATACTAGTAGGGCCATAAGTAGTTTGCAAATAGTTAGAGGGTCTAGTCAAATTCAATTGTGGATTATTTTGAGTCAAGTAGCCAAGATGTTTTGTTTGGTTTGGCATGCAACCTTGGAAAGTAGCATTAGATTGAAAATATTGACCCCAGGTAGAATTTATAGTTCCTGGATAAGGCTTCCTAGGATTATAGGGTACAAAATAATTTAATTGAAAATTCCCCCCCTAAGGAAGTTGTTGATTGTCTTGGAAAGGAAAATTCCAAGGTTGGGTTTGTAATCGAGATGTATATTTCCCATAAACTGGGTTATGAACCCCAACCTGGGGTTCCCCCCCAACTTGAGGTTGACCTCCAATAGGAAGTTGAAAACCAAAAGTAAAATAATGACTTGCGCCTCCAAGAAAATTGGAACTACTTGGGCCAAGTCGATTAGATCCTCCATGTGGTGGAGGAATGCTAGGCCCTCCATATAGAATATTGGTAGAAGTGGTAACAAAAGTGCTAGCAACATTATACCTGGGTGGAACGAAAATACTAGGTCCTCTGGATGGACCCTGGATAGGATTAGTAATAGAAATATTAAGAGAATTATACCCAGGTGGGAGTGTTGTATTTGATATAAGAGGAACTGGAGTTCCAATAGGATATTTATTTGTTACTGAACTTCCAATAGAAATAGTTGTAACTTGTGGGACTATGGTAGAGCTAGTGAGCTGGAGAAGAAGACTTATATGTGTACCAACCAACAACGAGTCTGAATCCATAACAATGTTACTTGTCGTGCCAGTAAATTGATTCAGAGCTTCTTTATAAGCAATAGAAGTAACATGTATGTGTGATGATGTAGGTTGGTTTGGAATCATACCTACTTTATCAAAAATATCATGTCTCGAGGATGTCCTAAAAAAATAAAGGATCATGACTGAACTAGGATTAAAAATTCTAGAAGTGTGAACTAGAGTTCTAAATGATTCACTATGAAATGGTGGATAATCCATGTTCGGCTCTACAAAAGGTCTTGGAGGTATTCTAGTATAGTCTTTAGCAACAATGTCTCCCGAAGCGTTTATTCGGAGAAAAATTGTGTCTTGTATAACATTCAATAATGGATTTACAAGGAGTGATGATTCAACCAATGGAGTAAAACTCTCGATCTCATAGGATATGTCATTATTGATGACTCCTTCAGGAGAATTACACTCCCGTGAATTAGGAAGAAAGGCAGAGTATTATTCTAGTTATTTTAGAGGCAAACCTTGCATCCTACGTGAATGAAGAGGGTCGGTGTTGGCCACCCCAAAAAAATAATAAAAACGATCTATGGCCAACTAGAGAAAACAAAAAACACTTCACAATAAAATCTAGATATCAAGCATGCAAACAAACCTTCTTATTTTTAAATCACTAGTTTGTGATCAAATACAATGTCACGAGATCAAGACAAGAAGGGGTTGGGATAAAGAGGGTGGAAAAGTTACATTGACGGCCTGCTTAACAGACTTACGCCTCGTGCAAGCTCCCACACATAATCATGGGTATACAGTCGAAGGAGCCCGAGTGAGTTTAGCCACCATCGTAGTCACCTCGTGCAAACACCCTAAAGAGATATACTAGAAGGTTCGCACAAGATTTTCTTCTCAATGGACCCCCAATGATACGTTCATTCACTACACTAAGACCAACAAAGAAGGTTGAGTAACTCTGTTGGACTTAATGTGCCCTCGTGATTGACCCTTGTGTTAGAAGGGATTCCTAGGCAAAATGTAGCAATTGGATTCGACTCTCCCTATCACAAGATACTATTGTTTGTTTTGATGCTTTGGAGAGTATTCCTCACAACCTATTCCAAAGTTATATCCCTAGCTAATGTTGGTGTATAAGAGTTCTAGAAAATAAACGTTACTAGATAAATTTTAAAATTACGCTGAACTTTAATGGTTGTTGTTTAACTCAAAAGAGGAAGCGGAGATGAAACCGATAAAGTTATTGACCTTGAATCAACAATATGCAAAGAGATATGAGATGCAATATTTTTGTTCGATGAACTCTAATTACATAAGAGAGAACACTTTATTTTTCCAGAATACAACAAGTTTCAAAACACAATTCTTTCAATCTTTGACCAACCTTGATGCCAAACAATCAAAACTATAAAATTTTCCAATTTTCTATTTTTAAACAAACATTTGAATGGAACAAATGTCAATACTTTTTCTTTTCAAATAAAAACAGAGATCTGAATCAAAAAGATAAATTTGTTCAAGAAAATGAATGCACTCACAACGCAATTCCCAAACTTAACTCATAATGCAACAAAAAATGTAGAAGCAAGAAAACTCATTTGTGTAATGAAATAAAAATCGTTTTCTAATAAACAAAAATCCAAAACTCACAAAATATTATTAACAACTTATCTCACAAGCACTCAATGATGAAACCGAGAGATTATACCCTTGGAGCAATAAGTGAAATATAAAACTATGAAGCTTATGAAAAAGATTATCAACACTTGAGAAATGATCAAATTCATTTTAAAAATTGAAAACCAAGTTGTGAATAATCATCCAATAGGACCAAAAATTCATTCCAAGAAATGATCACAAATATAGGAAAAGAGGAAAAATTGCTTGTCACTCAAAAAATTTCTCCAGGAATCGTCGCAAGAAGAAAAAAGACACAGTTCGACGATAAAGGATCGTCATAGGAAGTGAGAAATACAAATTGCAACATCGTCGCACTGGTGTTCAGAGCAGGGTGTGATGATGACTGAAAATGAAAGAAAAATGAACAGAGGATAGGATTTTCCAATGAACTTTCAAGACCAAGGAGTCAACATGGATCACCCAATGCCTCAGAGAATGAAAAATCAACCAGAAGCAGGCAAGACAAAATAAAAAAGTAAGCAAATACCAAAAGAGGTTGATCCCGAGTATGGTCGCCAATTTTGTTATCAAAACAATCAGTAAGTGCTAACACAAACTAATCTCCCTAACCTCAACAAGAAATTAGAAAAAAACATAACATAATACAAGATTCTCCTTAGCTTTCATTGTAATGTAAACTAGTTCAATGAGGGACAAATGAAATATCATTTTAAACGTCGTTTGATCTTCGCTAGTGTCGTCCTTCCTCCATCCTTGGATTTGTGGGATGTTGAACTTGTTAATAAGCACAAAACAAAAACGAGAAAGAGAAATGATATATATATTCCAATGAAACCTATGAATAATATGAAGGAGTTATACAATAAAAATGGAGAAATGTTTATAGGGAATAAATGTATTATTGCATTATATTGATGAAAGTGGGGAGTACAACCTATGCCTTGATTTTGCAAGGTCCCTTCCAATGGCCCTTTGCTTAAACACACACACCTTTGTTCCAATGCTTTTGATGAAGAGTATTCAGAACTTGGCTTGGAAAGCTAAATCAAAGCTATCACAAGTACAATCTTCAACAAAATTATTCATGCATAATCCCACCTAATGTTTCCCATGAGATATCCTTTTTTATATTGAGTGAAGAGGGATGTATGAAGAGATTTAGATAATCCCACTAAATTAGAGAAGCGAGTGAGATTTGAACTGATTAGAGGCCACCTCATCCTTCCAAAAATTCCATTCTAGAACGTTTGAGAATTTCACCTTTTTCCTTTGCTTGAGAATCATCTCACCCTAAACACAATCATACTACAACACCACAGCAGTCCACTATGGTGCAGCATGTGATGACCAGGGATCATCGCACCCTAATCATTTGGCAAGGTGCAACAATCTTCTTTGGTAGGGTTTTTGAGAAATCAGAGATGATTCTATTTCCCAGGGAGAAAGTCTTATTTCTTCAGTAGCTTTAGGGAATATAGAAGTAAGAAATACTCATATTGTCAGTGATCATAGGGGTGACCAAATTAATGTGTAAGACCCATGTCATTAAAATACACAAGTGGAGGTTTCTATTGATCAATATATGATCATATTTAACTTAGTTTAGAATGAAATAAGTTGGATGCATTGCCTATATGTGATATATCTACTACAATATGTCAACATATAAATATAGATATGTCACAAAAATACACTCAGAAAAAATGGAATGCTATCATGAGAATGGCACCTTAAGAATGTCTCTAATGATCCTCATAAGACATGTTCTCTACTCCGTTCATTGTTTAAATAGAATGCAAAGTTGCACCATCAAATTCTTGTGAGGTTATGTTTGGTAGCCCATACCTATGGGAAAGGGATGAAACTTCCTAAAGGAAAGAGAGAAAATATCATTTGTTTAAAGGTGGATAGGCCTAGATCAGTAATAAACACAAAAGAAAAGGAAGAAAACATTTCATAGAAATTGAACAAAGGAAGACCAACAACTTGAATAGATAAAACAATAAGAATTTATCCTTTATAACCAATGAAGTAGTGAATTTGGAGAGAAAATTGGAGGAAATGTGGCTCCATTTCGTCCACAAAATTTCTTTTGGGGAGAAACATAATCCCACTGGGGAAGTGTGATCCAAAATAAATATAAAACCATGAATGGAATGACTCATAAATAATTAGTGGATAAGAAGTAGAGTGAAAATTATGAACATGTAAAGGTGATTATTAGCATGTTCACCACACACCTAGTCAATTACTCACTCACCAAGCTATAACATCCCCACTAGTTGCAAGAAGACAAAATAGGGAGTGATAGAGTCAAGACATGTTGGAAAAGAAAGCATTGCAAAATAAAAGCTAAAGAAACATAGATGCCTAAACTTCTCACTGCCACTAGAAAACTCTCTATATAGTTAATAAAAACATGAAAAAGAATGAAGAATGGATTCCTTTAGAAAAATTTGATAGTGAGATTTTGAAATTTCATGTAGAGTAGACTAGTAATGGCGTAGAAAGTCATTGTACTCTATAGTTCTCTATATAGACAATAATAATAGACTGGGAATTTCCATTCAATATCGACTTTCCCAAATTGTGTTTATAGGGGAAAATTGTTGTTCTTCATGGTGATTTATATGCGTATTGTTTACAATGAGTTTCTCTTTAAATCCTTAGCATAGTGAGATTATCCATTATGTCCATTGAATGAATGATATACACACAACTCATAAACTCACTGCTCTATTGTTATCAACAATACCATTTTGTATTTGATACTCTACCATAGGTACATTGCCCCTATATCATAGGTACATTGCATTGTTGGCTTGAGTAGAATGCCCCTATATCATTCATTTCACAAAGACCCACTCATAACAATCAATTTTGTCTTACACACAACACTCAATTGGTTCATTTCTTTGGTTTTGATAGCCTCCTACTAGGTTGTACCCATAGTATGGCATCTTAAAATATATGTTTGCTCATTAAACCCACAATTAGGTGTCCAAGGATCTATCTAAAAACATGTGATTGGTTAACCCCTCATGCACTTACCTTATTTCTCATGGCCAAGGGCTAGGACAATAAACCAACCTAAAATGACAGTTGTTGTATATATAACATCTCTTAAACTAAGCTCTTATCCTTCAACCATATGATCAATGACTATGGTCTAGCACTTATCCTCTTTAGCGCCCTTTCCTGTAACACTTCCTCTTGGCGCCTTCACTATATGACCAATTGTCATAACCAATTGCTTAACCTTTAGCGCTAACTCCCTATGTGCCAATAATCCATACGATCTAGGGTTATGATCTTAGACTTATATATTTATCCTTAGCCCCTTAACACCTCTATATATGACTATAACCCATGACCAAGTGTTATTTCGGTGGGAATTTAACTCATAACTCCTTGATCATTTTCATCCACGGTCACTACTTAATCAATAATCGAGATCTATGGTCGATGCATTCCAACATGATCGCTTGTTAACTCCTTCCTCATTACACATGTAGATCATATGGGTACACATAGCCAGATTAGTCGATGGTCAAGATCAAAGAGCACTACATCATGATAATTAAAATTCATGCCACTTTGATTTGTGCAATTATCCTCTATGGTCGATCATGAATTCATATCAATGATTAGATATCATGCATATGATTCTCATTCTGATCTGAATCAACAACTAGGATTTAATGTAAGATTGACACGATGGCCAATACTTCTTCATGGCTTCCCAATTAGATCAAATGACGCTTGCTCACTTGGCTCCCGATCTTACGGTCAATAATATTCCAGAATTTTCTAAAGAACCCAGTGCCTCCCTTGTAGTGACCTCACGATCCTAAAGTTACATTTCAATGATCCTTGATCTCATTGTTCCTATAGCTTCTCCATAATATAAACTATCCAGTTAAGTTTTATGTGTAAGGGTTAAATAATTGGTGAATGAGAATCATCGATCCTATGGTAATCAATGATCATGAATTTTTTACCTTCATTTTTTTTTTGACGAGACCTAACCCTAGACCTTTTTTTTTGACGAGACCTAACCCTAGACCCTTGAGAGGGTTCCCTCGAGCCATAACCTGAAAATTGACTGAAACTCCAACAAAACCTAAATCATGCGATCAATATCCTAACGTCGATAGTTTATCCATTACATGGATCTATAAAGGCTTTCAACACCTAATTCCACAAAGACATAACATTCATGATGACAAAGGTTCTTAACACATAAATAATGAACAAAAACTTCCTCAATGATACTCGAAACAAAGTATTCCTTTCATAAATCATACATATATTGTACATAGGGTTTACATGAGGCTCTTGAATGCGTCTTATGACCTAGATGACAATTAATAGGTCCTTCTCTCTCTTTCTCTAGCATAATTCACATTTTTTGGCCACTTTTGTTCCTGACCTACATTACTCTTATTTTTGTGTGAAAATTACCCAATGAATTGCTTGACCTCACTGATAAAGAAATAAAACACAACAATTTACCTTTCTCAAATTTAGAATTTATGTTATTTAATTCATGAAAGAGAGAAAAGAAAAATACCCGGAATCACATGACGAATCCATTAATATTTATGAGTAATATGAGAAGTGATATTAGAGAACAATTTCCTTCTTCACACTGCACACAAATCAAGAAACAAAACCTGATCAAACCCAATTAATTGTATAAATAAATAACATAAACTTGAAACATACGAATTCTAACTAGTGATAGGAAAATAGTTTAATCCACAATTCGTCAATTCAAATACAAATTAGTATCATGTGAATGCACAATGAATTTCTATAAAGGGGGGAGAACAGGGGGAAGAAAATAGATATTTATAATAATATTCAATTGTAATAAAAGATACATATCTAACAATTTTTTTCTAGAATCTCCATAACCCAAGTCTAGGTTCCTCCATCCTAAACTACTTATCAATCTAATGTTCACCAAAATTCCTAGGCTTTCTTTGAAAGGGAAATTTAATGTTGATTTAAGAACCAACACAAGATAGGAAAAATATTGCATAACTAAGAGGTATTGTTTAAAGAGAGAACATTAGAACCTATGATAGAAGATCTCCCAATAATTGTCTAACATATTCGTAGAATGAACTAGTCTTCATCGCTTTTCTCCAACCTAAAACATTATTGTAAATCATTAAAAGCATGACTTTTAGCAGCCTTCAAGAGTTGCATTGCACTTCACTATAGTGAGATGCATTTAATTTTACTCTCTTTTGCCGATTTTTTTTTTTTGCAGAAAACTTGGATTATTGTCTTGTATTGTTTTTAACAACTAACAACGGGCTTGTCAAATTCTGTTCTTTCTCTTGCTGGAAAAACAATTTTTGAAAGGAGCAATAGTTAAAACAATGATGCCAACCCTCATTTTACATCACAACTTTAAGTGATTAATAAATCAAAGTATCATGTTATGTAATTGATTAGTATGTTTTTTTTATATATTTTTTATTCAAGCCATAAAAGAAGTGTTCGTTAAATGTAGCATAAACATAAGAAATTTCATATAATGAAAACATTAATAGGTAAAAATTTATTCAATGAACACCTATGTAAATCCCTGTATTAATCAATCTATCCTAGTTTGTATGTAGGACTATAATATTGAGGTTAGGTGACTAGAAACCTATACACCCATTTAAAGAATAATTAAATGCATATTTTAGGAAATTTAACAATATAACTCGGACTAGAAGATCAAAAGGTGACACCTAGATAAGTTTATGTAGATTTGCTTATTCACATTATAAGAAAATGTGTAATTATTATTTATAACTCTTCAGTAATAATCAAACAAATACTTATCACGGTTTTCTAATATGAAATCATCATAAAGTCAGAATTATGTGTTACCTATAAATTCTAATTAATTACTATGAATCATTTCAATAATGTATTTAATATATTTAATCCCATTTGTAAAAATTGTTTATTTATTAATAACTTTGAGAATAATTTTATTCCTTAATTTAAATAGATCCATTTTTTTAAGAGACAAATGCTAAAAATTCTATAATAACAGATTATAAGGAAATGTGTAATTATTATTTATAACTCTGGAGTAATAATAAAACAAAGATTTATCAAGATTTTCTAATATGAGATGATCATCAAGTCTATCAACATCTACTTAGAATTTAGTGTTACCGCTTAATTACTATGAACCATTTCAATACTGTGTTTAATTTCATTTGTAAAAATTGTTTATTCAATAATAACTTTAAGAATAACTTTATTCCTTAATCTAAATATATTGTTGTTTTAAGAGACAAATGCTAAAAATTCTCTCAATAATCTCTATTAATATTATTTCCGTTTAGTAATTGATAATTATATCAATAATAAATTGGACCCCTTCATAAGCTTCCAAAAATATTAAATTTCTAGGTATAATTATATCAAGAATAGATTGGACCCCTTCCTAAATTTCCAAAAATATTAAATGTCTCAGGTATTACTTAAACGAAGATATATTCCTCTAGAACTTATGTTTTACAATTATTTGTAAAAAGCGAACAATATACAATGACTAGTTTAAATGGTTTTTCCTACACATACTCAGTTATATACTTATTAATTGATGCTAAGCTATAATTTCTTGTAACTAGATTTAAACCTAACCATAGAATAAATTAGGTTACCCAAATCACTTAAGTTGACCATGATGGAAGTCCAATACTTTAAGTCCCGCGAACTGAGACTTCCTCCAGTTTAAAGACTAAACTCGAGTAAAGTATTGCTTACTCTACTACTTCACATTGTGAGGAACTCACTCGGTGCCATGAAAATTTTACATTTTTTTTTTTCAGGTTCCACATAGCTAACCATAAGAATTTTGCGACCTAAAAATCTGCCGAAGTCATTATGTAAGTACGATTTATCAACCGAGGAATATCATGCTTCGACACAACCACAATTTAAAGCTGAGTGCGTCAAGTGCCAAGACATTAAGTGCTTAAAGAAGTGTTTATACAACTCCAAGAAGTGATGTAGAAAATTTGAATCCTTAGTAAGGACATCCCAGGGATAGAGTAAAGATTACAGAAGGATTTCTATCCAAGAGTAATCTCAACGGTATTACTGATAAAAATATTCCTTCCACTTGTTAAATTTAGGGGGCTTTCTCAAGGTGGAAACAATAAAATGATACCAGATCTGTTAATGACTCTAGATCCAAACTCAGGCTTCTGACGAAGAACCCTACGTTCAATTTATAATTTTGGAGCATGGTCATCCAAGAATTAACTCAAGTTACTGTACCAGATGACGATTAAAAACATGTAGTGTAATAGTAATAATTCGTAGTTATTACGTCAAATCTTAAGACAACTAGGGAAAATATCGTTGTAATAACAATATGTTAATCTTACAAAAATATAGGAACATACTATTTGATGAAGAATCTGTTTCCTTAACATTTATCTCTATCAAGCTCGTTCTTCAAGGAGTCGATCGTCTAGTACTCAAAGTATGGATCACCTCCCTCATTTTTCAGGACCAAGAATATAATTTTTTAAGGAACGCATAGAGTAAAACTTCATTGTTCAATAAATGATAAGAATGTAAGAAACCTTAACGAGGTAAGCGCAGTTAACGTATTTCTATTTTACAGATTCTGTGGAGAGGGTATATATATATATATAAAAAAAACGTATTTCTATTTTACAGATTCTGTAGAAAGGGTATATATATAAAATAATCTCACTTGCAGAACATGGAAATTGTGTTAAAACACTAATCATAAGTTAGTTTGTTAGTTAAGTTAACTTAATTGTTATTCAGTTACATGATAGTTATGGTCTTTTGTATTATATATGTATATCTATGTACATGATGATTTACAGAAGCACTAATGAATAGAGTATGCCTTTTCTGCCTTTGTTTATTTATTTTTGTTCATCATAGTTTCTTGATTGCTTCTATTATTTCCATTATATTTCTGTTGTTTTCTTCAGTTTGAATCTAACAGCGGTATCAGAGCATGATACTAATCTTATAGGCCTGATAGTAGGTAGGCGAAATCTGAATGGATGAACCAAGGGTTTGCTATGTTAAAAGTGAAGCTGGTTTTCTAATCTGTATCTGAGTTTTTCGTGTCATGTTGAAGGAGAATCTATTTGAGGCGAAATCCCGCCCATACCAAAGGTAGGAGAGAGCGATAGAACCATTGTTGTCTTAGTGTAAGTGTGTGTATATGACATCTGTGGAGATCGCTAGTTTGTAATAGAGAGAACATATGCATGGCTTCGTTAAAACCCGGAGAGGGGATCCACTGCAGCTTAAAAAAAAGAAAAATAATGGATCAAGGAGTCTCACGAATGTTTCAGCCATTAAATCGTTGAGTATCTGATAGCACGTTTCGCCTGCCATATGATCCGAGCGAATAATAACACTACTGGTGATAACTTTGCTTTGTTTGGTTCACTATTGCAGTTATATCTAACATCTCGCTTGTGAAATGGTTTTTCTACCAGCTTTTGGGATCATTTTAAATGCCGCGCTCATCCACATAAACTGTTGAGGAAAAGGCGTTCGCTGGACAGTCTGAAGCAATGAAATTGAGCTGTCTGAAAGAAGGGTTTTCTGGACGGCAATACCAATCATGGAATCCGCCTTCTCACTGAAACCGCCTTCCTCTTGATATGTGCGTGCCTGAAGGAGCTTACGGCCTATTTATGTCCCTCGCGCACGCTATGTTGAAGCTGCTCCACCATCTCATTGAATGATGGGTCCATGGCTATCTGCTCTGCTAATTCTTTTATGGTGGGATCATTAAGAAAGCTTGCAAGGGAAGGTCGCACGAAATATTCACAGCAGTCAAAGCAATAGAGGAAAGAAAATATAATGGTAAATATTCAACTGACCATGTAACCCTAAGATAATAGGTAAAATGGTAAATTAGTAAAAAAAAATTGCATTGAGATATTATTACGAGACAATTATAATGTTGGAGAGTTACTCGAGAGTTATAATGTTACCGGAGAGTTATAATGTTTTTATGTTATTATTTTTTATTAAGGAAGTGGCATGTAAATAACATATAAAGCTTTTCATAAAGAATATTAAAATATTTCTTTATAAGGGTTATAGCTTGCAAGATCCCTTAAAAAAAAAAAATTGGAATGATAAGTCATATAGCTTGCAATATCCCTTAAAATGATAAGTCATTCAGTTTATTAAAAAAAAAGGGTGTATTTCAAGGAAACGTGAATTATAAGAATGCTTGCAAATACAACATTGATTGTAATTGGAGTTATAAGGGTTTGATATTTATTTGAAGACTTTTTGTAAAGGTGTTATAAGGAGTTTTTGGAAGTTATAAGGAGTCCTCTTTGACCCACCTGAAATTGAATAAGGGCCTCTATCTTAGGATCTTTGTGTAATTCATTGGTTATCCTGTAATTTTTGGCATTGCTGCAATGATCGATTGCTCTTCGCATGCATAGTAGGATACAAAATTGAATTTTGTGGGATCAACATACAAGCATCTCTCTTCCATATTCTGCATAATGGCAAGAATTGAAGAACTATTTACAATATTGCACACATTAATTAACTCAATTACATAATCTACAGTGGCAATAAACAAGTGCACCCTCAGCACAATGATTACTTGTTTACAAGTAACACACAAGAAGATTGATATGTTCAAACATCAAAACAAGTTGTTGTCTCATGAGTTAAGTTTGCTTCGACACCAACAATGTGATTTTAATGATATCAAGGATGAGAATGAAGACGCTTTGTTGACTAGTTATGAAAAACATGAAGATCAGTTAGAGGAAGTCCCTATGTCAGAAAAAGTTGCGGATAAATGTATTGTTCGACCATGGGAAGAATTACGATTTAAACGAAACCGATATGGACTAGGATATGAAAATGATGCTAACAACCTTTTTCATATTCCTAATTATAGCGAACTTGTTTGCTTTGTGAGTGGATGTTTTTTGAATGATGATAAGATGACCGAGCTTGCGGATATTGGTAAGGAACAGGTACAGGATATAGCTGATGATGATGATGCTAATCGGTCGGATAAAGAACCCATACAGTGAAAACATTGTTACCGGTTTGGCCATGATAAGTCAAACTTTTTTGATTTTCACCCATGCAAATTTTGTGGGAAGACAAATCATCCCTCAGTAAGGTGCCAAAAGTGCAAGAGGAAACAAATTCATTTTCAATGGTTAGGGAATTGGTGTTCGCATTTGGAAGCCAAATTATTGGAGCAGTCTTATCGTCGAATTTATACACAAGTACAATGGTACTTAATTAAAGATATTTCTAGAGTTGATGGACATGAATGTTTTTCAAGATTTGATGAGTTAGGGTATGATCGGGGCCCAGTTGATGTAGTCTTCTGAGTTGAAGATCGAGTCTTCAGACTCCGCCAGAAGACAGTTTGATGTGCTTGATCTCTTCTTGGCCATACTTGTGAATGACGGTCAAGAGAACTGGAACCACTTGTCCCTGACAGGGGGGAAATCTAATTGAGTCAAGTTCCAAGTTTGATTTTGAGACAAGTTCCAAGTTTGATTTTGAGCCTGTGAAAAAATGATCAAGTATGCAACCTAGTTCTTGTTATGCAATCTTGTTATTGAACATATTGTTGTTGATATGGTCTGTGGTCAGCTTAAAACCACCAATTGAGCAGAAGACATACATGAAATTCTGCTTGTTACATTTTCATATTTTTGAGCCTTGAGCTCTTGTTAGTTTATGGTTAACTTAAAACCATGCCATTTAGTAGAAGAAATCAGCTTCTGTTAGACATTCGGTTTGTGGTCATCTCGAAACCACCAGATTGGTTTATGGTCATCCTGAAACCACCATATGAGTTTGTGGTCAACCTTAAACCACCAATTTAGTAGAAGACACCAACTTCTGCTATTTTCTTTTCAGAGTTTAGAGAGCATCTTCAGCCATCTGAATATTCACTTGACACATGTGATTGTCAAGTAGTGGCATTTTTTCAGGAAAGAGGGAACTTATGATTAAGGGGGGATATTAAAACAGTAATCATAAGTTAGTTTGTTAGTTAAGTTAACCTAACTGTTATTGAGTTACATGAGAGTTATGGTCTTTTTTATTATATATGTACATCTATGTACATGATGATTTACAGAAGCATTGATGAATAGAGTATGCCTTTTCTGCCTTTGTTTATTTATTTCTGTTCATCATGATTTCTTGATTGCTTCTATTATTTCCATTATATTTCTATTGTTTTCTTCATTTTGAATCTAACAAATTGTAGAAACATTTGATACCTCGAGATAAAACACCTATATGAAATGTTTAACAAGGGTAATAACTACTGAACTAGAGATGATCCATCAATAAATTAGTATTATATAAAACCGAAGAATAAATCATTAACGCAGAGTTAATATATTATCTCAGCATTAATGCAGAGATAATATGTCAAGTAACACAGTATTATATGTATCATCGCTGAATAATAACAGAGAGACTATAATAATTTAACTCTTTTCCTTTGTTCTTAAGCTATTTACAACGAAATCATAAACATTCAACATAAAACCAGAGTCGGAAAAGACTATAGATCCGCGATTTTAAGCAACTGTTGTAAATATTAAATATAGCAATTCAGATCAATTCTACAACAACATTGATTGGTATAGATTCGAAATCGTAATGATATTAGTAACAATTTTAATCCACAATAAAACATTAAAATCATTTGGTCATGTAGATATCTAAGACAACGAAGTGTTCATTCCATAAAATATATACAATCATTGTACACTGACATTTTTTTTCAAGAATTCATCTTTACATTTGACCATGGTTACTTAAAATAAATTCTACCTCGATATAAAGCTGGTCGCGATATTCCATTAATCACAATTCACCACATCATATGTAATCAATTGGGTTATTAATAAGGAATTTACAATTTCCAAAGTCTCCAAATTCAATTAATAAAGCATTCTAATATGTAACATAAATAATTGGTACCCTAACCCGAAGAGAAATCATTCATGACTACGATCTCCAAATTCTTTCCGCACTCTCCTTCCTGCTTTATCCCACTAATCCAAGAATATGAGAAGCCACACACAAGAAATGAGAAAAAAATTTAGCTCCAAAGCTTGCCTCTCATGGAGGAGCTTCCACTCTTTTCACAAGGTTGGAATACCAATTACCATAAGTAAAACAAATTCCAACAAAATTTTAGCAACATAAGAGTACCAATCCAAGTAAGATCCATTTTCATTCTAAACCATTTCTTTTATAGAATAATTCTCAATGCGAGTTGTCCTCATGCACAACTAAATCATTTTTAATAATTAAATTAAATGATTATTCATCCAACACATGTTTAGCACTCTCCCAAAGTTGCACATGTATTTTCATTCTTAGTTGTTGATGTAGGAGCATCGTCAACATCAAGTGAGCATGCGCCACACATTTTGAGCATATGTTAAATTGTTTAAAAACTTTTGAAAAGTGGATGCGCTAAACTTAAATGCGATAGTTAAGGAGAGGCGTACTTATGTATTGTAAAGGACCTTGAGCGATCCACTCTCATCCATAGTAGGTAGAAGGAATTTATGTAAGTAGGTAGAATTGAATATTAGATTAGACAGTTTTAGAGCGCAAGAGGGAAATGAGATATAGACACGCTCATTGTGCATTGTATGATTATCAGAGTTAGAGGCATTGGAGCATAGAAGAGAAGCAGAGAGCTGAGTAAGAACACCCATGTACAGATATTTGGATGAATAGAAAGAGGTTGATTCAAAATTCATGGTTTTCTGTTTATTTTGTGTGTATTGATGTTGAATGATATGCTCATGGATGTTTGCTTCTTGTTATACACTTTCTTTTATATGTTGTGTATGTGATTTCATGGTCTAGGTTTGATGTCTGGAAGGAGAAGGAATGAGTTTCAATTGTTTCTCTGTCTGAGCAAGATTCCTGCAAGGAGTGCAGTTGATTTGTCTGCAAGGAGTGCATTGACAAGGAGTTCAGAGGGTTGTCTCTGAAAGCTCAGGAGAGATAGCGATTGTTCTCATTTTCTCAGAGTGCAGTGGGGCACACGAATCGTGCAAGGAATGCGTAGGCCGAGGAGAGTCTCAGGTTTGTGAACCTGAGAAAAATATCGAAGGAGTGTTGTTGCAGGTGTGCGCAGAGTCGTAGTAGTTGACATTTGAAGGTGTCTGGAGGTTGCGTAAGGAGTGCGTGCCAAAGTCCTTTCTTGGGATTGAAGTTGTGAGAAGCTCAAGAGGAGTAGGGCCTTTGAAAACATTGAGGGACATCGAAAGTTCATAGCATAAGTGGATAACTCCAGGGAAGAGTCCTTGGTCTCATTCACAAGAATCATCAAAGGGAAGAGATCAACGGTCAGGAATCAATCTGAGCCGTCAGATGTGCTAGAGAAGCGAGGGGGTTACGGCTGTATCCGGAGTCCAAGCTCAAGATATTGTGGACTGTCAGATCTCATTCAAACACCTGTCGTCGTTGTATTGACCAGGATTTTCACGGAGTTTAAGCTTCGTGAATGAGAGGAGGAAAGTTCTGACTCGAGGCGTGGCCATCGGGGTTTCGACATTCACGAAATCGGGAGTCACAAGGACGAGTGATTGGGAATTTTCATAGTGAAAATCCTAGAATCAATCTGAGCCGTCAATCTTGAGGAGATAGGTGGCAATCATCGAGAGCCTGTCGGCATTTCGGCAACTAGTGTTTTAAGTTGACAAAGAATTTGTGTCATGAGGGCATCGAAAGTCTTGAAATCTCGAGGTTAAATCAGGACTTCCCATCTCGAGGGGACACGTGGCGAGGATCTAAGATTTCGGGAAAATTCTCGAAAAGGAAGACTCCATCGGAGTTTTGGGATTCGGTAAATTGAAAGTTCTGAGGGCAAAGGATTGGGAAAATCCATGTTGGAAACCCCATAAACGATCGGAGCCGTCCATCAGTTGGGACACGTGGGCAAGATCGGAAGCCCATCGACATTTCGGTCATTGGGACTCGCATAGGCAAGTGTTTTAACTTTGCAGTTGGAAAAACCCCGAGGGTCAATATTAACCGCCCATCCACTTGGGACACGTGCTAGAAATCCGAAGAAAGTCGGGGATCAGCATTTCGTGAGTCCTGGAGACAAGGGGAACTTGCAGTTCAGAATTGCGAAGTCCGATTCTCTGAAAAGAGGAGAGCTCTGTGTGAGACCCTGCTGACGTCACCTCGACATAACGAGGCATCAGGAATTTGCATGGTGAAAATCCCAAAGTGGCGAGGATCGTCCATCCTTGAGGATGCGTGGCCGAGATCGAAGCTTTCGGGAAATTTCCCGAAAGGAAAAGTCATCCATCGAAAATTCAAGCATCGGGAAATCGGGGATTCCGTGGATGAGATGTTTAGTGCATTTCGATATTCGAAACCCAGAATCTCGACAAAGGGTAAGACTGCGGTCATATCAAGGCAGGCCACATGACTAGGGCATAGCCAGGAGGGACTAAAGCGGAAGGGGAGCATATCGGGAAAGCGGAAATCGGGAACCAAAGGGTCATGACATCGGGATTTTGAAAACCCCAAAACCCGATGGTGATTTTCTATTGTGAATGGTGAAGGGACCAAGCCTAAAAGCTGTAAGGTGCCGAGAAAGACCTGTGGGTCAAATTTAAGTAAAGGTTCGAGGGGAGAACCGAAGGAGCCACTCTGGATCGAGGGTGAACTTTGAACGATCCTTAGAGACCGCGAGGTCAGCGCAGAGGCCTTTTGTCGAGGCAAGGGGTGCGGTTAGCATCAGTTGTCCCTTTGTTCCGCAATTTCTCATTTAATGAGTGTCCTCTAACTAGATCATAGTTAGAGTTGGAGATCATAGTTAGAGTTGGATTAGGAGTGTTATTTTAGTTAAATTTAGTGGCAGTATGACTCAATATGTTATTCTATGTGTTCACCTATGCTCTCATATTTTATTTCTTTCTATTTTAAAAATCTCTTTTATTATTTTCATGCACAAGTGTGCAATTTTCCCAATGTTCAAATTTGTATTCACTCTTTTCATAGATTTTTTATTTTATCTCAAATATTTTAACATATTTCATATTTAATTTATTCCTTTATTTAAATTTAGACTTAGATGCAGTCTAGATTTATGCTTAGACTCTCGTTAGGCTTCTAAGTTTATAATTTACTGATTAATTAATCCTTTGTCCTATCAAGGTATAATAATTTTATTAATTTTCTAGGTTATTTAGATTTATTGCCTCACATTTTAATTACATGGTGTGCCCTTCAAGAGGCACCTATGTGCTCCAAGGGTGCCACTCTCCTCTGACTGGTTTTAGAATTTTTTTGACCCTTGGAGTCAACACTCCATTCGGTCAACCTTGTGAGATACTAAGGGCTTCTAAGGAATAAGGATTTTGCCTTATTGCATGCCATTTAGAAATCTTTCTGAGAGACTGTATTAGTTCTCACTCACGGCATCATGAACCTCTTGCACTAGGTAATCTTTAACCTACTATTCAGGTCACGGTGGGAGAGCTAGTAGGCTATGACACAGATGCTTCCACACCTCTCCCTCAAAGGTATTGTTTATGTGCATGACCCCTATACTCCTTACGTGAGTCAGATTAGCAAGCATCATCAAGCATGCATCCATTGAAAAAAACAATGTCAATAATCCATATACATAAATTATATTCTAACCAATCATATACCACATGTGCGTAAAATGAAATAGTAAAATAAAATACGATCCACTCCGTGACTCAATCCGGAGTCCAAGGAAGTCCATTGATGCCATTAGTATCCATAACCTATCATGGTTCCTATACACTCAGGAGAACTTGTCAATAATATATGCCAATACTTCTACATATGAAAGTAACATATAAATAACAATATATCATCATATATAACTCATAAACGAGACATAAATCATAATTTACCATATCCATATCATTTGCACGCAAGTTTCCTCAAAGAATAAGTCAATAAAAGTGTGATGAGTAGAATGGGATGTTACATACACCCCCTCTTATTTTAAACTTCATCCCGAACTTTGTATAACTATAAATGCAAGTGAAAGTGTATATGACATAGATCTAAATATCTAATCTATCAAAAAAATAAGGAAACTATTGACGCATATCAAATGCGTCCTCCCATGTAGCTGAGTGTCAACTATAGTTTTCCCACTCGACCTTGACCTGATCGAATATTCGATGTTATAGTTGTCGAGTGTGATGGTACCAAATTCATATTGGATCTGCCATGAGAGAACCCTCGTCCGATGCATGCAAGGAACTCTGTTCAATAATATAATTTCGTAAAAGAGATAAATGAAATACATTGTGCATATGCCTCAAAGAATTAGGCAAGGCTAGTCTGTCAGCCATGGGCCATTTCTTTTCCACAACTTTGAAATGTCCCACAAATCTAGGAGAGAGATTATCATTGATTCCAAACTTGATCGAACTCTCATGTGGTTTTACCAACAAGAGAACATTGTCTCCAAGCTCATAAATACGATCAATGTGATGTACATCAACATAAATCCTCTATCGAGTGTGTGATTCTTTAATACTTTGTCTAATCAATTGCATATGTTCTTACATTTCATATATCACTTATGGTCCTACCAAAATCATATACTACAGTCTTTCCTAAATCAGAGGTGTTCGACATGGTCGTCTGTAAAGAAGCTCAAATGGTGCCATCTTAATCAAACTTTGGTAACTTTTGTTGTATGCAAACTCTGTATGCAAATTCTACCAATGGCAAGAAGTATCCCCAACACTTATGTTGATCCATCACGTACATCCGAAGCATATATTATGATATCTAGTTCGTTCTTTCATTTTTTTCATCTGTCTTTGGGTGATATGTCCAAAGTTCAGTTGCATTCCCAAATCCTATTGGAAACTTTTCCAAAACCGTCTTGTAAAAATTGATCCATGATCATATATTATCTTTCTTAGTACACCACATAAACTCACAATATCGCTAACAAAAACTCTAGCTATGTATGGAGCCTCATATGTCATATGCATTGGAATAAAGTGTGCCATGTTTGTTAGAGTGTTTACTACCACAAAAATTGAATCATGTCTCGTCGTCAGTGGAAATCCAACAATAAAATCCATCAAAATGACTTCCCATTTCGATTCAAGAATCACGTGTGGATGTAACAATACTACTGGATCGTGATGTTCAACCCTCACTTGTTGAAATTCTAGACATCTTTCCACATAACTAACTATGTCCGCTTTCATTCCGTTCCACAATAATAAAGGCTTAAGATCTGCCTTCATATTCCTGACTCCCAGATGAGCCATGTACAATTCTCGATGTGCTTCACTCAAAATCAAATTCCTCACTTCGTCATTTGGTGATACTTAAATTATGCCTTTACAGCTCAACAGTTCTTCTTTGTTAGGAGAATATCCTTCGTACCTCGGTATTATCAGATTTTTGTGTTCGATATGATCCTTTACTTCTTTATACCAATCATTGTCAATTTGTAATGATAGAATATTTTCCCGAATATTCATCTTCAGAGGTATTACCGAGAATATGCGTGGTCTCCAACTCAACGCATCTACCACTATGTTCATCATTCCTTTAACGTAAGTAATATCAAAGTGGTATTCGCTAAGTAATTATGACCAATGCCTTTGTCACATTCAGGTCACTCTGTGTAAATATATGTTGTAATCCACTGTGGCCATTTTTTAGTTCAAATTTTCATCCAATCAGATAATGTCTCCATACTCTCATGGAATATAGAATTGCTAATAACTCCAAGTTGAGTGTTACATAGTTTTCTTCATGCCTTCTAAATTTCCTTCAAATGTAAGCGATCACTCGACCGTATTACATCAACACTCCACCTAAACCTTCATTTGATGCATCTTTGCATACCAAGAAACCCTTTTCCTTGTATGGGAATTTTAGTATTGGTGTTGGTTAACAATTTTTTAAGTTTTTGAAATGATTCCACACATTTCTCATACCATACAAATTTCTTGTTTTTCTTCTGCAATTCTGTGATCAGATTTTCTATCTTCTAAAAACCCTTGATGAATCGTTGATAATAACCTTCTATGCCCATAAAGTTGTGTACTTATTGTATGATTGTCATTGTTTTTTATTCCATCATAGCCTCTACTTTTGTTGGATCCACAATGATACCTTCTCAAGATATGATATGCCCTAAGAAATGAATCTTCGATTGATAAAAAGAGCATTTTGGTAGCTTCCGATACAATTTGTTTTCTATTAGACACTATAAAACCAATCTCAAGTGTTATTCATGCTCTTGTTTCATCCAAGAATAAAATGGTATGTCATCAATAAATACTTCAACTGACATGTCCAAATATTCGCGGAATACCCCATTCATCAAGCTCATGAATACTGATGGGGAATTCATCAAACCAAACAACAAAATGGTAAACTCATAGTGTCCAAATATCATTTTAAATGTGGTCTTAGTGATATCTTCCCACTATTAAATTTGAACGTTTTTGCGACGAAGTAGAGACGAATTTTCGTCGGCATAGAGTCATTTTTGCGACCAAGATGACTTATTTTTTCGTCGAAATTCATTTGTCGGTCTAGTGGCCACACATGGATCTTCGCTCGTCTAGTGAATGAAAAAATAATCCCATTCACAATAGGGAAAAGTTCGGCTAGCGATGAATGTTAGTCGGTCAAACGACTAATATTAGTCGCAAGAGTGACCAAGACAACCCTGACAAACTTAGTCAATAAACCACTATGAGTCACTAGAACGACGAATATTAGTCCCTAGAGTGACCAAACAATTAGTTAAAAAGGTCAAAAGGAGGATCTGTTAGTCGCTAGAACGACCAAGTGATCCAGTTTTCTTACTCTCTTGGCAATACAAGCGACTAACACATTGGTCTCTCTAGCGACTAACGTTGATGTTTGCAACCAATTGGAAATACTAGCGACGAATACGTTGGTTTCTCTAGTGACTAACATGTTGGTATCTCTAGCGACTAACACATTGATGTTTTCAACCAATTGGAAATACTAGCGACGAACAGGTTAGTCACTAAAGCGACCAATATTGGGTTTTTTTTTTTTTTTTTAATTATGCCATTCACACAGGATATTAACTAAATTTGATAACAGGTATTTAAGTGTGTCCAATCATGATGGTCATGTAATTGTAGGATCTTAACTAAACCTTAATTTCAAAACGGGGTGGATGATATGCTGGAACCATGTGAAAGGAGAACTTGATTAAACAACGCAATAAATCAAACAAATTGGCAATATTGGAGTTGATAGAGTGAATACCATGTTTGAGGAACTCAAAGTGTAGGTCTTCCTCATATGTAACTCAATTGTTATTGATCATGTGAAGAACTTTGTTTATGTCTCCAAAAGAAAATATATGACATGAGGTAGGGCTATGGGAAATTTGGATTGAGGATTGTGTAGGAACATGATAAAGGGATGGAGAGGAAGGGCTATGGGAAATTTGGATTGAGGATTGTATAGGAACATGATAAAGGGATGGAGCAAGGGATAAAACGAATTACTGATATATATCTTGTGGGAGGGAAACCTGTCTAGGTAAAAGGGTGCACCAGAAGACTCTATGTCAATTGTAGAGGGCTTCAAGAAGCTCGTGTCTCCTAATGGAAAGAAAACCATATTTTTTTATGATAGAGGAGATGCTAGCAATATTTCTAAAGGTGAGGAATACAGAAAGGGACATGCTAAAGAAACTCTTCTTAGTTGTTACAAATGAATTGGTGACCATTGATCTTAGAAATCATATGAACTAAATTTATGGTACATTCGTCAATTTTAGAGAAAGGAATACAAACAAAAAACATTGTTAATTTCGGATCAAATCCATTCAAATAGGAAAATTGATAAAAATAACATGTAAATAGAAAAGTGTAAATATTAATACAAAGGAATACAAACAAATAACATTTTTAATTTTAGATCTAGTCCCTTCCAATAGGAAAATGAAGATGTAGACAGGAAAGTGTAAAGATTAATAATAAAATGTTGATAGGAAAGTGCATGGATTGATGATAGAATGTTCTAGCACCCTTGTAAAATCAGGGACATAAACATCCCTTTAGCTAAGCATTCATCTTGGGGTCACAATTCGTTTTTAAGGTAATGTTAGAAGGCGAGTTAAGGGGATAAAAGTGAAACACTCCTTGTTGGGAAGCATGCATACATGGATATGAACTGAAGTCCACTACCAGAATATTTAATTGTGAATGAATAGGTCTTTTTATGAAGCATACACCAAAGTATGCTACTAGAATATGCCAATAAACCAAAGTATGTTGAACACTTTGTCATTTTTTTAATGTGAAATGTGAAGATATGAGTTGGTGGTTGTATTTTAAGTATATGTTGCTTTAATGTAAGAGGAATTGTTTAGTATCTTGACACAGTAACAAACATGCTAGTTTATATTTACCTATCTATATATCTATATAGTAGAATATGATATAAAAATGGAATTGCATTTTCTAATTTTTTTTATGGATTGTTATTATAATTATTTTTTATGTGATAGGTGTCAATTGATGTTGTGCATTGCAACTTGTTTAAAATTCTTAAGAAGACAAATGGATTTGTAACTCATGTTTATGGAAACTAGCAAGGAATTGTAACAATAGATCCATATGCCTACCCAATTCGGGAGAGAAGACACTTGGAGGTTGCAAAAAACTCATCAACACCTCCATAAATGAGGTATCGAGGAATATAGATTCCAGGTGACAAACCCTAACATAGAAGATATGGTAAAGAGAGACACACTCACTACTAGGACACAAGATGATTCTCCATAGAGTTGATTCATATATTGAAGGTCTCAGGGTAAACATATCCTAGTGGATAGGGTTGAAGTTCAAGTCCCCCTCCTACTATACCCCATTCCATACTTCAGGTAGTCAGGAGAACCTGACATTGATATTATAAAGGAAAGAACAAATGACAATGTTACATGAGGATATTATATGTATGGGAGGTATTGAATGAGTTTAGGTGAACTATAAACAAAAGCAACAACTACAACTTTCTATGTAAAATATGATAAAATATGTTTCAATTTTTAGGGTAATATTTTAGGAGGTAAAGTTAGGGAATATTGCGTATATAGGATGTGTTTGTTGTGAATAAATTTTCATAGATAAGAATTGTGAAATAGAGGTGGTTTATGAAGTATTATTTTTATCTAAAATTTGGATAGTTTAGAATTTAATTTTGAGGTGCAAGTCTTCAAATATTTTTCCTTTCTTTGATATTAACATTCTTTATAGAAGCTTATGTGTTTTTTGGATTATGGATGCTCACCATTCTTGTTTTTGTGATCCCTTGGTTCATGAGGCATTTCCCTCATAAAAAGCATTATCAATATGGACATCATCCTTGAAGTGCAAGTCCTTGAATTGATTTCATAGCATTCTCCCAAATTCACACAAGTCCTTGTGTGATAAATAGCTTACTTTCAAATGAAAGAGAATATGAATTTACATATCAAACACTAGGTGTCAACGTTTCAGGGGTTTCCGAATTTGGGTCCCTACCATTACGCTTCTAGCAATAGTTATGGTGATTTCTTGCTTTATTCTCCTGGAAGTGGTGATGAAAACTTAAACATTGTTGCCTCGTATGGTCATTTAGTTATATATATATATATATATATAGAGTTAATAAGTGGAAAAACTCAAATTTTCCAGCGAGTTTATTTTTTCTGGAAAAATGAAGTTTGGCCTTGATTCTGTAGCGAACCTCCTCGTTACGACGACCAACCTCTTAACAAGTGCAATTTTTTTTATTTTTTTTATATTGTGTGTGAACTTGTGTACAAGGTTAATAAACACATTCGACTCTATGGCGCCGCCCGACGACGAACAAGACACATACAACGACAAACACAACATGACGACCTAAGACGCACATCAACTATATACATGCATTAAACAACAATCAATCGACTATAAATAAAACTGACTACTTGCCCATCCTACCCTGCAATGGTTAGGACCTCCAAGACACATAAGCAATGCTCAAGCCCAAGTTCCCATTGATTTTAACCATTTAAGGTCTCAAGGCTGGCGACTGTTATGAGGAACATGGACGTGTCTACATCCTTCTAACACAATCCAGACCAAAACTAAATATTATAAATCAACAAACATCAATGACGATCACTGTGCGATAAAGTTATATGAATCAACACACATCACAAGAATTCCAGAGTGCGAGAGAATTTGAATACTACACCCATCATGGAACGACATAAGTGTGTGTGCAAGGAAATCAACCTTATTTTAATTCAATAAGCAAAGGTAGTCATCTACTATACTTCAAGGCGCCATTCGTATCAACATTAAATAGAATCAATTAAGCCAGTCAGAACTTCGCCAAGCTTTGAAACATAAGTAACATCAATAGTAAGCCAACTAGAATGAATAAAATTATAACTAATCCATTTAGCAATGGAAACTAAATGCAACTAGTTCTATCATGGTGAATATGCACCCCAACTTTAATCTGACATTCTTCCAACTAGCATTTTAGGATAGTGTGTCATTACTAACTCATTAATACTATTACAGTATTGCATTGAAGGTTATACATATAATCAAATTATAAGACATTGGAAACTATTATAGCAATTAAAGTAATGAACAAAACAACAATAAAACCATTGATATAGAAAATAACCGGGTTGTCTATTTTAAGGCAAAGGCCTTAGTGAACCATGTTATCTCATTAAATTTCTCACTATACTAATTATGTATGCCTTGAAGGTAATTCATTGTTAAAAGGGTCCTAAAAATCATTTGAACTTTGACTTTGGCTATTTATTCAAGGATATAAATAATCATTAATTTAATCTCACCGGCTCGCATAGATTATAAATTAGCCATAATTTATTATCAATACATAACCCACAACCCATTCATTATCAAGAACATGATACACCACCCATTTAGAAAGGTTAAGGGTATGCCTTCATTAAATCATTAGTCATTAAATCATTAAATCCACTTGTAGGGCCACTTTTATTTTAATCCTATGTCCCTGTAATTAGTCTTAATTTTTGATACAAGGCAACAATCTAATACTAAATTCTATCATTAAAAAGGTAAAATGATCAAGGCATTAACATAAGCTACTAACTAGGTGTTAAATAATTAAGAAAATAAAGGCATTCAATAACCTCTGTTGCCAGGTAAGGGTAAGGTCTCAGGTGAGGGTAAACTCACACACTTAATACCGAAACATTTATCTTTACAGAAAACTTAACTTGTTGTTGTGAGTGATTAGGGAGAGTCATCGCCCAACACAAGGAGATTATGCCGAAATAACTATCACAGAAATTAATATGAGACCTGAGGCGATGCACAACATCTATGCAAGGCCAGGCGCACAGAGGTACAACTGTCAGAAGATATGGTTCTGCAAAATACTGCACAAAAATTTATAATCCGGCAAACGAAACGGTCGTTGAGGTTTAATGTCCAACGACTCTCAATTATCCTTTTAATTAATGATTGCTAAAGCCATATGTCACTTCAACTATGTCATAATCGACCAGGAGAATAGGCTACCAACATAATCGTTGGGAAAAATTTAAGGTGAGGTTAAACTCTGAAAGAAGATGTCGTCTCTCTCTATTTTGGTGGTAGCTAAGTCAAATTTGGTATTATGGACTCAAATACATAACCCTGTGCATCCAACCATATCAAGGTTATCATTACGAGCTGCTCTCAAATTGCATGAGAAGTTGGGAGTGCGTTATAGTTAAAATGAAAATCTCTAAACGCTGAGAAGTTGAATTTTGCTGACAGTTGGATAGGTTTTAAATCCATCGTTGTCAATGGCTCAGGAAATTAGTTTAAATTTTGTGGACTATTCCAAAGCTACGGTAATTAGCTTATCTAGAATCAAACTTTTTCATTTAAGGGAGAGATTAGTAATGGTTGGAAATAATAACGGAAAAAACACTGTGTTTTCCATAGGATTTGTCAACTTTAACACCTCCAGCGCATTATGGCATCCAGAGATCATAAGGCTAGAATAGTTAATCAAGGATACACCCTCGTTGCCGCTAAAACGCTGCAAGTTGTCACTAAACAATATTGTAGATCGACTGTGATCAAACAACTACCATTTTGTTGAGTTCAGAAGTACCAACGCTATCTAGTTTTCAGAAAAAGGAAATTTAAATAAAGAAAGTTTAGTTTACAAAGGAAAATGGTCATTGCAGAGTCACTGTCCATCCACGGTTCTCTAAGATTAAATGCAAAAAGGGAAAACGTTTGGTGCTAAGAACAATTAATCAACGATTTTCTAAAGGTTGATTGCTAAGAGAGGAAACTACTTCTGCAAAAACACAATCCATCAATGATTTGCTAATGTTTAATTGCAAAAGGGAAAAATGATTAGCGAGAGGACAGTCAATCACAGATTTGCAAAAAATTAATTGCTAAAAGAGAAATCGACTATGGCCGAAACACTGTCCATCCATGATTTGCTAATGTTTAATTTCAAAAGGGAAAACGATTAGTGAAGAGAACAGTTAATCACATGCAAACGTAATTACAAGTGCAAGAAGAAAATCCATGAGCATAAGGTGCAGAAATAGATGTCTTCATCAATGCTCAATAACATAGAGTTGAGTTGTTCATCTAAGCATAGACGCGGAGTCAATTTATCCAGGCATGCATAAAACACAATCAATAATGTAAAAATGTAGGATTGTCGAACGAAATAAAAAGGTGAAGTAAAATGAGATAACACAAGGTATAAACATGCCAATTTCATTCACAATGAATATTCATATCCAAGCGTAACATGTAATGCATTCTACTCTACAAAATAAAAGCGCATATCGTTTCCTTATCACTCGATTCAAATGACGTCCCTCTCTCTGAGATCTCCCACTTGCCGACCGTCGATACCTCACCAATACCTCCCAGCCAATGCTAGGGGTAATCTTCTTCCCCCTTAGCCCCCCGAGCCGCAAAGGGGCCACACACTATCCAGATGATACGTCTAGCTCCCATCTCACCTCGCAAGGCCGAGTTACCACTCCTCTCCGAGTTGGGAAATCCCAACTCCCACAAGTAAATCAGTCAAGTCACTGATCCGGCAATGTAACGTTACGCTAACAACCGATCCCTTTCTTCCTCCTCCTTCCTCTCTTTTATAGAGTTTTTCAACTTCCAATCTTTCCCTAAATCTCATTTAATTTAAGTTTTAAATAAAAAAATTCTAAAATTCTTCTTCGTACAAGTGTCATTCATCCCCCACATTCTTCCAATAATTATTTTCTTTAATTTATTAAATTGACTTATTTCCCTCACCCACCTAGAGTTACTCCTAAATGTACTCCTAGGTGTCCCTAGATTCCCTTACAGGTGTTAAAGACTTTCCCTAAAATGAATTTGCTAAACTAGTTCAATTTAGAAGGTTCTTAATTGCATATTCTTTACTAAGTTGACCTCTCACTTTTTACCATAAGTTTCCCTCTTTCCCCTTTTATGTTAACTCCAATCCCTAGATTCCTAATTTTTATTTTTTCCTTCTTTCCCCTTTTATTAGAGCCAAAAATGAAAATTGTGCAAGTTAACTTCCTTTCCCTTTTGATTATTAATTTAATATCTTTTTACACTTTCACAAGTTAAATAATTAATTTCTTCTTTACCTTTCATATCACAGATTTTATTTAAGTTCTTACTCTCTTTCTTTTACCCAAAATTTATGAATTCCACAACTATTACTTAAGTTGTTTTTATCTTAAAATCTATCATTATTAATTTTTTTTTTGGAGAGAGATTTTCTTAAGGGTAGACAAAATTTTACTCCTACTGAAGTTTTAGACTTAGGACTTAGATTATGAACTAGGCGACATTTTAATTAGGGAAGTTGTTTTAAGATTTCTTAATGAGATATTTGTCTTAGGTCCATCTAGGTTTGTTCCTTTAACATCATCAACGCGACGTGCCCCTCAGGATGCACTACGTGCTCCAAGGGTTGCACTTGACTCTTTTGTTTCTTTTGCGCGACGTGCCCTTCGGGACGCACCACGTGCTCCAAGGGTGCCACTCACCTCTTGACTGATTGGTAGACATCAATAACCCCTGGAGTCAACACTCCGCCATGTGAGCTTGTGGGAGACTAAGGGATTCTAAGGAATAAGGCCCCCACCTTATTGCGTACCCCTTAGAATCATCGCGACTGACTGTCGCAGTCTGCCCTCATGGCATCGTGGGTCCTCTTGAACTAGGTAATTGTTAGCCTACAGTTCGATCCATGACGGGAGTGCTAGTAGGCTGTGGCAGGGCTGTTGTCGACACCTCTCCCTCAACCTCTCTGGTAGTCGTGTGTGACCCCTTTACTCCATACGTGAGTCTGGTTGGCAAGCTATCGTCAGCCTACATCGTCAACAGTCATGTCAGACATGTCCACATCATATTATCTAATAAAATGTACTAAAATCATGGTAAAACAATCAAACCCCAATAACACACTCCCTGACCAGATCCAAATTCCAAGGGTTCCATCGATGCCTCTACATCCTCAAGGTCCAAAACCGTACACACTCAGTAAAACTGATTCAATAGCACCTGTCTATGTCAATGCAGTAAAACATCATGTAATCTATCATAATGCATCATAATCAAGGACAAATGTTTTAATATCATAATAGTCTAGATCACTTGCAAGCAAGTGTCCTCAAAGAATAAGTTTTCTCAATGCGCCAGAGCAGGATGTTACATACACCCCCTCTTGTTCTAAAATTCATCCTGAAGTTTCATAGTATAAATGCCGAAATAAGTGTATCACAGTATCATAAGTCTATCTATCAAACAAAAATGGAAACTGCTGGCGCATATCATATGCATCCTCCCAGGTCGCCGAGTGCGGACTATAATTGTCCCAATAGACCTTGACATGATCTACCGTTTGACATCGCAACTATCAAACGTGATGATCTAATATGTGGACCGGCTCAACCATGAGCACTTCTTCATCTGATACCTACAAGGAAATCATGTCAATCACATGTGTAGGATCACTAATATAATGTCTCAAAACAGATACATGAAAAACATCATGCATATGCCTTAAGGAATTAGGCAAGGCTAGTCGATAGGCCACAGGCCCCTTTCTCTCCACAATCTTGAAAGGTCCCATGAACCTAGGAGATATTTTATCTCCCTTCCCAAATTTGATCAAACTCTTATACATTTTAACCCATAAGAAGACTTGATCGCCGATCTCGTAGCTACGGTCGACTCAGTGTGCATCGACATAACTCTTCTGTCGATCCTGCGCTTCTTTAATCCTTTGTCTTATGGTTTGCATTTGCTCTTCCATTTCTTGGATCACTTCTAGTCCCACCAGGACCCTATCCTCAACACAATCCCAACTCAAGGGCGTCCGACAGAGTCTCCCGTAAAGAAACTCGAAAGGCGCCATCTTAATGGTGCTCTGGTAATTGTTGTTGTAAGCGAACTCCACTAGTGGCAAGAATTCCCCCCAATTCTTTTGTTGGTCCATCACGTACATGTGAAACATGTCCTCCAAGGTTTGGTTCGTTCATTCAATTTGTTTTTCAGTCTCTACGTGATATGAAGTACTAAGGTTAAGTTGGGTTCCCAAGGCCTCTTGGAAACTTATCCAAAATCATCCAGTAAACACCAATCCTCGATAGGATATAATCCTCTTAGGCACGCCATGTAGCCTCACAATCTCACTGATGAAAACTTTAGCTATGTCAGGTTCCTGATATGTTGTATGCATAGGAATAAAGTGAGCACTCTTCGTCAAAGTGTCTACTACTACAAAAATCGAGTCATGCTCCTTGCTGTCAATGGAAATCCCACAATAAAATCCATCGAAATAACCTCCCATTTTGATTCCGGAATGGCATGTGGTTGAAGTAATCCTGTTGGGTGTCTATGTTCTACCTTTACCTACTGACACTCTAGACATATGGAAACATAGTTGACTATGTCGACCTTCATTCCCTTCCAGAAAAATAAGGGTTTAAGGTATGCCCTCATCTTCGTGACTCCCGGGTGAGCCATGTAAAATGCTCTATGAGCCTCTCTCAGGATCAACATCCTCAACTCGTCATTTATCGGTATGCAAATCTGAATTTCAAACCTCAATTACCCATCACTATCAAATGAAAATATCTCATATCGTGGTACCATCATTGTGTTTTGTCCGATAAAACCCTTGACCTGTTTGTACCAGTCGTCGTCACGTTGTAAATTTAGAATCTTTTCAAGTAGATTCGTCTGAAGAGACAACACCGAAAATATGCGTGGCCTCCGACTCAAAGCATCCGCCACTCGGTTTACTGTTCCCTTTATGTAAGTAATCTCAAAGTCGTACTCACTAAGCAATTTTGACCAATGCCGTTGTACCGCGTTCAGGTCGCTTTGCATAGAAATGTGTTGTAATCCACAATGATCAGTCTTTAGTTCAAATTTTCATCCAACAAGGTAGTGTCTCCAAACAATCAAGGCATATACGATGGCTAATAACTCCAAATCGTGCATCGCATAGTTCTCGTCATGCCTTCTCAGTTTCCTCGAAATGTAAGAAATTACTCGTATGTCTTGCATCAACACCCCCCCAAACCTTCTTTTGATGCTTCAGTGCATACCAAGAATTCCGCATCCATGTCAGGGACCTTTAGTATCGTTGTTTTTGTTAACAACTCCTTAAGCCTTCGAAATGATTACGCACATTTCTCGGTCCAAACAAACTTCTTGTTTTTCTTTCTGCAATTTCATAATTGGATTTGATATCTTCAAAACTCCCTCGACAAATCATCGATACTATCCTTATAAACCCATAAAGCTATGCACTTCCATGACATTCATTGGCACAGGACATTCCATAATAGCCTCGACCTTGGATGGATCCACAACGATACCTTCACCGGAGATGACATGCACTAAGTAGTGAATCCTCGATTGATAAAAAGAGCATTTGGAAAATTTCCCATACAATTTGTGCTCTCGCAGACACTGTAGTACCAAGCGCAAGTGCTCTTCATGCTCCACCATCGTACGAGAGTAAATAAAAATATCATCAATGAACACTTGGACAAACTTGTCCAAGTACTCGTGGAACACCCTGTTCATCAAACTCATAAATACCCCTGGGGTGTTTGTCAGTCCAAATGGTAAAACAATAAACTCGTAATGTCCAAACCTCGTGTTAAAGGCGTTCTTAGGGACGTCATCCTCCTTGATCCACAACTGGTGGTACCCTGATCGCAAATCAATCTTAGAGAACACTGTCGCACCCTTCATTTGATCGAACATATCATCAATTCTTGGCAATGGATAATGATTCTTGATCGTGGCCTTGTTCAGTTGACGGTAATCAATGAAAATCCTCCACGATCCATCTTCTTTCGTATGAAAATAACTGGTGCACCCCATGGTTACACACTAGGACGTATTATATCCAGGTCCAGCAACTCCTTCAGTTGCATTTTCAACTCTTGTAACTCCGGGGTTGACATCCGATAAGGCACTCTTGCTATCGGTTTAGTCCCTGGTTTTAGGTCTATGGTAAACTCCAACTCTCTCTCCGGTGGCATCCCAGGTAACTCCTCTAGAAATACATCCACAAACTCTCTCACCACTGGATGGTGTTCTAGACCTTCCACTACTCCCTTCTCGTTTAATGCAAGGATCGCATAAATCTTGCACCCCTTTCACATACTCTTTCATAGCTGTAAGGAAGAGATGAACCTTAGGGAAACTCCCTCATTCCGACCTACAATCACACACCTCTGTCCCTCATCATCGACCAAGATAAATTGTTTTGTCTTATAGTTGAGTATCATCTCAAGCGATTCCAACCAATCCATTCCAATTACAACATCATAAGATCCTGAGATCATGGCGTACAAGTTGGCCCTCGTGAAAAAATCTCCCAGGTTAAGGGCACAGCTCGTAACCTTTCCTCCAACCTTATGTTTGGCTCTCGAGGCCATCTCCATGAAGCTAAACTCATCCTGTTCTACTGCCTTTACCTTAATCCTTTTTAGTGTTGCACCAGAAATGAAACTCTTGGTAGCACCGGGATCTATCAAAATACTAAGGGTCTGGTAAGCGACAGTACCTGTCATCTCAAGCATAGTCGACTGGTGCTCTACGTGGCGGTTATTCACTGCTGCATGAATCTGATGGGCCTTGCCCATATCTCCCACGGTAGTGGGTCTTGTTGATCCGAACGCTAGGGTCCTCTCCATAGGATAGTCGCGCTAGTAGTGTGTCTCCCCACACGTCCAACACCCCTTCTTTGGCCCAGTAGTCCTGGTACCCGAAGTATAAGATGACGACCCACCGGCCTGGAACCCTGGTCTATTTTGTTGAATAGGCCTAACCTACTGCTGTTGTGGGCGACGTTGTTGCTGATGTTGTGTTCCCCGATAAGGTGTGCACTATTGAGGCATTGGTCATCGGGGTGTAGTGAAAGTGGATCCCCTCTGGAAGCCACGATATCCCGGCATAAGTCTCAATGGTGTCTGGTGCTGCTATGTTCCAAATGAACCCTGCCCTACTGGTCTTGTTGGAGTCCTGGTCTGACCCCCACTGATAAGCTCCTCCTCTGCTATGAGGGCCTTCTAGATGACATCGTGCAAGGTTTGAGGCATCAAAATACTAACCTTTGCACGCAGGTTGCCATTAAGGCCGAATACAAACCTATTGACCTTAAGTTTCTCGGTGTTAAGGTGCGGAGCATACCGGAGAAACTCCATAAAATGGGCCTCGTAGTCGGGCACTGTACGACCTCCCTGTCGTAAGGCGTTGAACTCATTGAGGCAACGCTTGATGAATTCCTCTGAAAGATACCTCTCTCGGAACCATTCCTCGAATAGTTCCCATGACACGTCTTCAGCGACCATGTTTAGCTGCAGTAGGAGCATCTTCCACCATAGAAGAGCGCTCCCCTTCAGTTGAAATACCTCCATGCATACCTTCATGTTGGAGGTATAATCGCGAAGTGTGAAGCACATCGCCATGTTCTCCAACCATGCCTTGTCGGATGCGCTGTCTGGATCACCAAATAATTCGGTAAATTTGACCTTCTCGAGTTCAAAGTGAATGCTACCAGTAAGTGTCAATGCGCGTGGAAGAACCTCAGCGAGTGTTGACACCCTAGCCTCATCTCTGTCCAAATGGCTGATCAGTGCCTTGGACATGCACTGAAAGGATCTCATCATTCTGATTACATCTCCAACTGCTATCTTCTCCTGCCCGAGAATTTTCTCATCTCCCTAGGGGTTAGACCCCTCCGGTGTGGATGCTATTGGAGGTGTCATGCCTCCTCCCCTAGAACCCCATCGTCTGCCTCCACGACGTCCTCTAACCATGGTTACCTGCATGCACATAATCAACTCAATTTGCAATAGTATAATCCACTCATGTCAACGAAAGTCGTAACGATCCCAAGTCACGATTTGAACCTGCTCTGATACCATGTGTAACGACCCTCCTCGTTAAGACGGACAACCTCTTAACAAGTGCAATTTTTTTTTTTTTTTAATTATGTGTGCATGTGTGTACAAGGTTAATATATAGATTTGACTCTGCGTCACCACTTGACGATGAACAAGAGGCATACAACGAAAAACACAACATGACGACCTAAGACGCACATCAAGTATCTGCATCCATTAAACGACAATCAATCGACTATAAATAATACTGACTACCCACTTGTCCTACCCTACAATGGTTAGGACCTCCAAGACACATAAGCAACACTCAAGCCTAGGTTCCCATCGATTTTAACCATTTAACGTCTCAGGGCCGGCGACTGTTCTAAGGAACATGGAGGTATCTACATCCTGCTAACACAATCCATACCAAAACTAAATTTTCTAAATCAACAAACATCAATGACGATCACTGCACGATAAAGTTCTATGAATCAACACACATCACAAGAATTCCACAGTGTGAGAGAATTTGAATACTACACCCATCATGGAACGACATAAGTGTGTGCGCAAGGAAATCAACCTTATTTTAATTCAAGAAGCAAAGGTAGTAATCTACTATACTTCAAGGCGCCATTCGTATCAACATTAAATAGAATCGATTAAGCCAGTCAGAACTTCGCCAAGGTTTGAAACATAAGTAACATCAATATTAGGCCAACTAGAATCACTAAAATTATAACTAAGCCATTTAGCAATGGACACTAAATGCAACCAGTTCTATCAAGGTGAATATTCACCCCAACTTTAATCTGACATTCTTCCAACTAGCATTTTACGATAGTGCATCATTACTAACTCATTACTACTATTACAGTATTGCATTGAAGGTAATACATATAATCAAATCATAAGACATTGGAAACTATTATAGCAATTAAAGTAATGAACAAAACAATAATAAAACCATTGATATAGCAAATAACCAGGTTATCTATTTTAAGGAAAAGGCCTTAGTGAACCATATTATCTCATTAAATTTCTCACTATACTAATTTTGTATGTCTTTAAGGTAATTCATTGTTAAAAGGTTCCTAAAAAGCATTTGAACTTTGACTTTGGCCATGTATTCAAGGATATAAATAATCATTAATTGTATCTCACCAGCTCGCATATATTATAAATTAGCCATACTTTATTATCAAGACATCACACACAACCCATTTATTATCAAGAACATCATACACCACCCATTTATCAAGGTTAAGGGTATGCCTTCATTAAATCATTAAATCCACCTGTAGGGCCACTTTTATTTTAATCCTATCTCCCTCTAATTAGTCTTAATTTTTTATACAAGGGAACAATCTAATACTAAATTCTATCATTAAAAAGGTAAAACGATCAAGGCATTAACATAAGCTACTAACTGGACATTAAATAATTAAGCAAATAAATGCGTTCAATAACCTTCACTTGCAGGTAAGGGTAAACTCCGACATTTAATACCAAAACATTTATCTTTACAAAAAACTTAACTTGCTTCCGTGAGTGATTAGGGAGAGTCATCGCCCAACACAAGGAGATTATGCCAAAATCACCATCACATAAATTGATATGAGACATGAGGTAGTGAAAAAAATCTATGCAAGGCCAGGTTCAGAGAGGTACAGTTGTTAGAAGATATGGTTCTGCAAAATACTACACAAAAATTTATAATCCGACAAACGAAATGGTCACTGAGGTTTACTGCCCAACGACTCTCAATTCTCCTTTTAATTAATGATTGTTAAAGACATGTGTCACTTCAAGTCTGTCATAAGAAACCAAGAGAATAGGCTACCAACATAATCGCTGGGAAAAAATTAAGGTGAGGTTAAACTTTGACAGGAGATGTTGACTCTCTCTATTTTAGAGGTAGCTAAGTCAACTTTGGTATTATGGACTCAAATACATAACCTTGTGTGTCCAACCATATCAAGGTTATCATTATGAGCTACTCTCAAATTGAAGGAGAAGTTGGGAGTGCGTTATAGTTAAAATGAAAATCTCTAAATGCTGAGAAGTTGAATTTTCTTGACAGTTGGCTAGGTTTTAAATCCATCGTTGTCGATGGCTTAGACAATTAGTTTAAATTTTGTGGACTGTTCCAAAGCTACGGTAATTATCTTATCCAGAATTAGACTTTTTCATTTAAGGGCGAGATTAGTAATGGATGGAAATAATAACAGCAAAAGAACTGTGTTTGCAATAGGATTTGTCAACTTTAACACCTCCAACGCATTATGGCATCCAAAGAACATAAGGCTAGAATAGTTCATCAAGGATACACCCTCGTTGCCGCTAAAACGCTGCAAGTTGTCACTAAACAATATTGTAGATCGGCTGTGATCAAACAACTACCATTTCGTTGAGTTCAGAAGTACCAACGCTATCTAGTTTTCAGAAAAAGGCAATTTAAATAAAGAAGGTTTAGTTTACAAAGGAAAATGGTCATTGTAGAGTCACTGTCCATCCACAGTTCATTAAGATTAAATGCAAAAAGGGAAAACCTTTGGTGCTGAGAACAGTTAATCAATGATTTGCTAAAGG
Source organism: Picea glauca (assembly GCA_000966675.3). Lineage (NCBI taxonomy): Eukaryota > Viridiplantae > Streptophyta > Pinopsida > Pinales > Pinaceae > Picea > Picea glauca. Next base: position 589,240 of record JZKD02S2286199.1, on the reverse strand, counting down.
TTGATTGCTAAGAGAGGAAACTACTGTTGTAAAAACACAATCCATCAACGATTCGCTAATGTTTAATTGCAAAATGGAAAAACGATTAACGCAGAGGACAGTCAATCACAGATTTGCAAAAATTTAATTGCTAAAAGAGAAATCGACTATGGCCAAAACATTGTCCATCCACGATTCGCTAATGTTTAATTGCAAAAGGGAAAATGATTAGTGCAGAGAGCAGTTAATAACATACAAACGTAATTACAAGCACAGGCCGAAAATCCATCAACATAAGGTGCAAAGATAGATGTCTCCGTCAATTCTCAATAACACAGAGTTGAGTTGTTCATCTAAGCATAGACACAGAGTCAATTTATCCATGCATGCATAAAAGGTATTCAATAATGTAAAAATGCACGATTGTCAAGCGAAATAAAAAGACGAAGTAAATTGCGATAACACAAGGTATAAACATGCCAATTTCATTTACAATCAATATTCATATCCAAGCATAACGCCTAAAATATTCTACTCTACAAAATAAAAGCGCAAACTCTTTCCTTATTTCCTGCTTCGAATGACGTCCCGCACTCTGAGCTCTCCTACTTTTTGATCGTCGAGACCTCACTAGTACCTCCCAGCCAATGCTAGGGTTACTCTGCCCCCCCCTTAGCCCCACGAGCCACAAAGGGGCCAAACACTATCCAGATGGTACGTCTAGCTCCTAGCTCATCTCGCAAGGCCGAGCTACCACTCCTCTCTGAGCTGGGAAATCCCAACTCCCACAAGTAAATCAGTCAAGTCACTAATCCGACAGTGTAACATTACGCTAACAGTCGATCCCTTTCTTCCTCCTCCTTCCTCTCTTTTATAGAGTTTTTGAACTTCCAATCTTTCCCTAAATCTCATTTAATTTAAGTTTTAAATAAAAATCTTCTAAAATTCTCCTTTGTACAAGTGTCATTCATCCCCCACATTCCTCCAATAATTCTTTTCTTTAATTTATTAAATTGTCTTATTTCCCTCACCCACCTAGAGTTACTCCTAAATTTACTCCTAGGTGTCCTTAGATTCCCTTACAGATGTTAAAGACTTTCCCTAAAATGAAGTTGCTAAACTAGTTCAATTTAGAAGGTTCTTAATTGCAGATTCTTTAATAAGTTGACCTCCCGCTTTTTACCATAAGTTTCCCTCTTTCCTCTTTTATGTTACCTCCAATCCCTAGTTTCCTAATTATTTTTTTTTCCTTCTTTCCCCTTTTATTAGAGCCAAAAATGACAATTGTGCAAGTTAACTTCCTTTCACTTATTATTATTAATTTAATATCTATTTACACTTTCACAAGTTAAATAATTAATTTATTCTTTACCTTTCATATCACAGATTTGATTTAAGTTCTTACTCTCTTTATTTTACCCAAAATTTATGAAGTCCACAATTATTACTTAAGTGGTTTTTATCTTAAACTTTATCATTATTATTATTTTATTTTTTTGGAGAGAGATTTTCTTAAGGGTAGACAAAATTTTACTCCTAGCGAAGTTTTAGACTTAGGACTTAGATTCTGAGCTAGGCGACATTTTAATTAGGGAAGTTGTTTTAAGATTTCTTAATGAGATATTTGTCTTAGGGCCATGTAGGTTCGTTCCTTTAACATCATCAACGCAACGTGCCCTTTAGGACGCACTACGTTCTCCAAGGGTGCCACTTGCCTCGTTTGTTTCTTTTGTACGACGTCCCCTTCAGGGCGAACCACGTGCTCCAAGGGTGCCACTCAACTCTTGATTGATTGGTAGACATCAATAACCCCTGGATTCAACACTCCACCAAGTGAGCTTGTGGGAGACTAAGGGATTCTAAGGAATAAGTCCCTCGCCTTATTGCGCACCCCTTAGAATCATTGCAAGTGACTGTCGCAGTCTGCCCTCGCGGCATCGTGGGTTCTCTCGAGCTAGGTAATCGTTAACCTACAGTTCGATCCATGGAGGGAGTGCTAGTAGGCTATGGCAGGGTTGTTGTCCACACCTCTCCCTCAACCTCTCTGGTAGTCGTGTGTGACCCCTTTACTCCATATGTGAGTCTCGTCGGCAAGCTATCGTCAGCCTGCATCATCAACAGTCATGTCAGACATGTCCACATCATATCATCTAATCAAATGTACGAAAATCACAGTAAAACAATCAAACCTCAATAGCACACTCCCTGACTCGATCTAGAGTCCAAGGGTTTTGTCAATGCCTCTGCATCCTCAAGGTCCAAAACCCTGCACACTCAGTAAAACCGAGTCAATAGCACCTGTCTATGTCAATGCAGTAAAACATCATGTCATCTATCATAAATCATCATAATCAAGGAAAAATGTTTTAATATCATAATAGTCCAGATCACTTGTGAGCAAGTGTCCTCAAAGAATAAGTTTTCTTAGTGCGCCAGAGCGGGATGTTACAGATTCATTCATTTTTTTTCAAATTTCAATGATTTGGGTCATATTGAAATTGGGCCAAAACTCAATTCCTAATAGATTTGGAGAAGAATTTATGTAGAAAAGGGTTGAGTTTGTCAAATTTTAAGCTAATCTAGTATTCTAAACTTGTTATGCATGGACTAATAATTTTAGATTGATTCAATTTCACATATTATATGTTAATTGTACACACTCTAGTGACAAAAGATGTATTTCAAGACATTTAAACTATTTTTCCATTAAAAACAACAATTTCATGAATTCAAAATTATAATTTCAACAAAAAAAATCTCAAAAAAAATATAAAAAACATAAAATATTTAACTTTCTTAACATACGTCCTCTATTATTATTAGTTAATATTAAGATTGACTAACATATATGTAATTATCTCACATTAAAACAATATTTAACAAGATCCATACCTTTGAGTGATGGGGTGCCTCCAATGTTTCTCCTCTCCATCCTACGATTCATCACATGACTTAATTATATTTCAGAATAGTAATTAAATATGTAACAACCTCTACAGATTAATGACTAAAGACGAATACCTGAATGAGATTCTCTTTGTTTCGAGAATGTATTATTCTCTACTGAATAGGACCAACCACATGAAGGTGGAAGCTCTTTTGGCCCCTCCCCCCCTCTCACATCACTCTCATTTCCCCATACCCAATCTATCTAGATTTTACAACTATAATTAGAAATGAAAGTAACATTAAATGTAAGCATAAAACATTCATCGTCATGTGCTAAAACAAAAAACGTGAAAGCAAATAACATTCATGACATTTAGGAAAACAAAATACATTACATTGGACCAGAAATATATTGGATTTATATTAATAATAAAATGTCTAATCATTTATTTTTCTTCTTCTTCTTCTTCCTGGTATCCATGAAATCACAAATTAAGTCATCATCATCATCATTTAACTGATCCCCCACAGTTATTGGGCCTTCTTGAAGTGTTGCATCATTAGTACTCAACACCTCATGCCATGATGAACTTCCAGTATTTTGGTGTGGAGGTTGATGATGCGCATGGGCATCCACTACTACAACAACATAAAGAATTCAAGTGATATTGTTATTCATTGTTCGTAGGGAAATTTAATTACAATGTTTTATACTTGGATTAGTCGGTGCAGTAGAAACATTAGTTCGTGGTCACATTGTTGTTTCTGCACTTGTTGTTCTCCTCTCTCGATTGGGTGCATCTACATGCTCTGCCATATGAAACAATATAAGTATTTAGTACAGAATATACCCTAAATATTAATACTCATTGAAAAATGGAAAAACATTAAAAATGCGCGCATACCATTATGTAATGGTCCTTCGGCAACAATGCTTGAATCAATATGGGGGTTGGTATGTGGTTCAATGGGTACATCAAGAGCATTGGTAGCATTGTTACTCTCCTGTGAATGTGGAAAAGACACACATTATTTTACATTTTAAATGAATAAAAAATACATTTTACATTACAAGTAATGAATGAGTAAAAACTAATCGACAAGTTTTTAATTTCATTGTACTTCCCATGTCCTCTAGAGAGAAACATGGTGATTTCCCTAAGTGTCTTCGTCGTGCCACCACGCCATCAAAACCCTACATGAACCCAACCTTTAGATCTTATTCTGTAGCTTGGTCGTTCAAAAAATCCCCCTTCATTGAGCAATATCAAAATAAATAGTCACTAGCTGCAATGAATTACATATTTAGTGATGATGCTAAAAAAAAAAAGTAAAATGTTTAGGCACTTACAACCCGTTCCTTCAATCTCCCATAACCACCTTGGCCCAGTTTATGTTGTCCGTGTTTGTCTTGTCTTTCTTTGTTGCCTTGGAAGTGTCTTGGAGTCTACGCAATATTTTGAGATATGTTAGATATTGATTGTTTTCCTAGTAGAGTAAACAAAAGACCATCATAGTAAATTGAAAACACCTCTTACCTTCCAGGGCCAGGTGGTTTCTTCCCTTGTGCTTTCATCGCTAATTATCTTGCATCAAGAATAATTTCTTTCCACTCCCTCTCGGGGACAACCAAAGGGTGTTCGCACTTGGGGTCCTGTACTAATTTATTCCTGTATGCCTCTCTAACATGTTTCAAATGCCCGTCGTTCCTTTTTATGACTTTCGTCTTATTGAACGAGTCACCAAACTCGCCAACCAGTTTGGAGATAAGAAGGATTTTCAGTTTGGAATCTTATCGATTCCATCATAGTCGAATGGTCGGCCCAAAAAGTTCTAATGCATATTCATGTAGACTATTGTAGAACACATTGTTTCCTATAAAACATTTTCATCATTAGTAATTTAAATCTCACTAATATGTGATTGTTTAAACAATTATATAACAAGAATCTCTAGAAAGACACATATTTTTTTTTGTTTGTTAATTTGTGCAGGACCTGTTGGCTACGGGATTAACCTGTGGCTTGAGAAACCGTGACTCAGGGGCATCTAAGCCATCAAAATCACCCGGGGATCACACCCGGCCTGAGCCACACCAACCCTTAACATGGTTGGATTTTTTGTCCCCGTAGGTTTCGAACTGGTGACTTTAACATCATAGAGTGGCTTAACAACACACTCCGTCACCGACTGTCCTACACCTCGGGGAATCTAGAAAGACACATATTAAATACCTAGTAGCTGTACTATTTTTAGAGGAACCATGTCCTGGTCCACCATAAATGATACCGAGGTTGTTCCTGTGCTTTGGATACGTGTAGCACCAGGGTAACAATCAACGAAAGAGTGATCAGTTACATTATCATGATCACCACCTGCACGATCTGGCGTGTGCTATGGGGGCATGGCATCATCCCTAGAAGCCATAGAATCAGTATCAGGTGGCACACTTAGGGTGGAAAATAGCCTAGTGGCTATGTGGCCACGCGGGTTCGTTGTTGCAGTCCTGCTGATGCTACCAAGACCTTTCACTTCCCTTCTCATCGATCTCAAAAAATTCTACAATGATAAATATGTGTTAACTGCATATATCAAATTACAAAATTTAAAACCAAAAATTGATATTCTTAGCTGACTTGACTTACCCCATAATTTGTTATCTTAACGTGTAATTCAACTATCCTTTGGAAATCCTCAATAGTTTTTTCCCTAGCAACGACCAAATCCTGGAATTCCCTATTGGCCTTTCTTAGGGACAATTCTATTGTCTGCAAGGGGTCTCTAGAATCAAATATCTCTTCATCACTTATATATTCATCATTTTTGGTCGATGCAGTTCTAGGAACAGGGCATTTTCCCCAATCAATGCCTTTTCCATGCTGAGGGCCTTTGCCTCGATCACCACTCTGGCATAATTTCAAGAAGAATGTTAGTACGTGCAAGAAATATTGAAAAAACAATATATGAACTAATGGAATATTGACAAATATTATCAAATGAAACATTCACACATACAAATTAGCAAATATTTGGAAATGAAACATCGAGCAAAAATTAGCAAATAGAACATTTAGAAATCAAATAAAATTTCATCACAAATGAAACATTCACAAATTAAGTAATCCCTTTTTAAGTTTGGGTATAATGGGTTTTGTAAAATTCAGGGTAAAATTCGCTACAACTTGAAGTTCTTGGTATTTTATCTTGTGTGCTACTTCTTGGGAGTTGCACTAGGCAGGGGAGGTGACTCTTTGATATCTCTTGGTCTATTTTGATGGTGATAAAATTGTAAACTCTTGAATTGATTATTCTATAAGAAATGTTGTTGGGTTTTCTTCCAAGCTTGGTTTTGGTTTTCCTAGGATAAATTCTTGTGTTCTTGTGTCTATTGTGCATGGTTAATATTTCTAGATCTTGTTATTTATGTTGCATTGTAATAGTTGAGATTCTTAGTGCATAGTTATTTTATGATAACTATGGCATGAAACAAAATTTTGCATTGAAATTATAAAACAATAACTATCAGATCCGAGAATCAGAGAATTCAACAAGGATGTAGTAAGGTAGTTTCCATGATAACAAATAATAAGCCAACTCTATCAAATGAACATTTCCATGCCATCTAGTGCAACATAAGGGATTTCAATGGAGGTATGTCTATACAACATTGATTTATTTTCTTCGAAAGGTGAGGAGCTCGGTAGAAGCATTGGATGTCTTTCAAGTGAAGTGTGTCCTTCAAAGCTAATAATGTGGAATTTCTACATTGATATCCTTGGCTTGAACCGACTGTTGTGGTCTATAACATTGTCTTAAATTCCCATGTTCCTTGGATGTAATGGCAAGGAGCCTTTTGGTTGTTGCAACAAATGAGGCAAAGTGGGTCGAAATTTTTTCCAAGATGATTTGAATGGGGCCAAAGGATGGCTTGAAGCCCAAACCATTAGAAAGGATGTGCATAACAGATTCAAGGGTGCAATAGAAATCCCAAGCAATATGGGATAACTTCATGAAGGTCAAATATGGAATATGGCCCATGGAGAAAGAAAATACATGTCAAAACTCAAGAGAGAGGTAGCATCACCGTGTTATAGAGTTTTGTTGCTTCTAGTGATTATATCTCCCAAACTAGGAAAAAATATTCTAACACCCCATTTTAGATAACATAAAAACTTTTCAAATGATTTATAATGCTCCCTCTAAAATTTATTGTAGATGCCATTGTAGTTGTTCAAAGTTAATATAAGAGGCACATGCTTCATTCTATCCATGAATTGGTGATATTATGGTTGGGAAACTGTAGGTAAGATAAGAGAGGGATGGAATGAGGTAACCCAAGATTGTAAATGTTGACTTAAATTTTTTATGTCATGCTATGCTTGTGTGAAGATACAAGAACACTTGATGTTAGAGGGATAAGTGTAGAGGAATGAAAAATATGCCTAAAAGTAAAATATTTCTGAAATAAAATAAAATTTGGTCACAAATGAAACATTCACAAATTAAGTAATCCCTTTTTAAGTTTGGGTACAATGGGTTTTGTACCATAGAAAAAGAAGATGTTCCTGGGTTAATAGACCAACATCTTATAACCTGTCGTTATTGTTTTCACCGCACATACAAATATCCTATTACCTTCATGCTCCTCAAAAATGCAATTGGGTTCCTTTCTTGTCATCCCATGCTTTGTACTATTTATAAGACCTGCAATATTCCGCAATGCCTTTGGCCTTCCATCAATAGACATAGTCTCTCCTTTATGCCTATTATTGTCTTTCAGCTGTATATAATTTGTGGTGAGTGTGTATCTCCCCATACTATGCATATATTGGACCATCCTCAAACATACTCCATAAGTATAACATGGTCCAACATACTCAAACAATTCAACTAATCCGCCATATTTTACCTTTCTACTGTCCATGGAGAATAAACCAAGGCCATGGATGGATGATGGAGCAATGCGATACATCCTCTCATTAACATAGATGTCGGTGTCCAACTTGGGGAGTTCCTTGGGTACCCACTGTTTCAATAAGTGTTTGTACCTCAAGGGAACCTTGATGTCATCTATGCTCTCATTTTCATAAGAGCATGGTCCTCCTTCATCAAGAAATAATTTCATGCACCTACCAAACTTTCTTCTCACCTTTTCACCTCTAGTTCATTTATCCTTGTAACATGTGTTGGATATGTTTTCCCTTGTCCCTCTCGAAATTTCATCGCTTGAGCTGGATGATAGGTTTGATAGATACATATTTGGTTGTGCCTACACTCCATCGAGGGAGAAGGAAATGTTAGGCCAATGATATTCATATTATAATATAGCTAAAGATAAACATTGAAAATATAACTTGACATGTAAGACTTTTGCACCTAGGTTTGGAGCCAAACCTTTGAGAAAACCCAAAGTATTTCTTCACTCAGTATTTTGGGCAAGTTTTGGGCAAACATTATCTGCGAAGACAGAAGAAATAATTTTGAAATTCCCATCTAATTTGTAGCCCACCTCTAATTTATGAGAATCCATGAGGGATTTCATCATGTTGGTTAGTAGGTTATATGGTGAAAAGTATTTCTCTTATATGCAGAAGCATTGGGTTCCCTCGATACACCAAATGTTGAAGAATGCAATTGTAATATAGATGACAAGAGAAAATGATTGTTATATTTGAGTAGAACAAAGGTAGAAAAATACCTTATAGAAGTTTCATGTTTCGTGGGTTTATAGAAGTTTCATGTTTTGTGGGTTTATATTACATCATGATCTAAGGAAACAATCCTTATCCTTCTTGAATTCATGCTACACATGTGGGGTGGAACCAGTGGTAGAAGAACCTTGTCTCTGATGCAATGAATTTTGGTGACAATAATGATTTTGTTCATGGTTCCATTTTGACCATAATTTCAAGTTTTGGTACCTCCAAATTCATCCATATTTTACAACAACCGAAAATCCACCAAATTGATTAGAATTACCAAAAGTTGAAACCCAATTCAAATTGTTGCAAGAGGGTTGTTTTTGTATATATTGTTTGACTTTGTATTAGGCCATTAGATAGCACCACAAAATCCAACAACCAAGAGAAGAAGGTTTTGCAACAATAGCTTCAAATACATGGCACAAAGATGCCTTATATTGTTCTTTCATTCTTCAATGTGTTCATAATTGTTACAAATTGATACCCATAAAGAAAAAAATGATTTTTTCTCCATATGATGGGAAACATGTCAAAATGATACTGACATTATTTTTTAAGGTAAAAGGATGACTCAATTCAACTAGTTAATACAATTCCATATGTCAACGATAATACAATTCCATATGTAAAGGATGAGATAGAAAACAATTCCGACTCACAAATTTCCTTTTAAATTTGAATTGAATTAATGTTTTTGAAAGTCTTCGATATTTAATCATGGATCTAAGACAAAATAATTCATTTTCTTCAAATTCCCTCCAAACACTCCCATATCGTTCTTCATATTTGTGTCTCAAGTTTGGTTCCTTCTCAAATTTTATCCCAATCCCTATCTTTGGAAAGGATTATGATTTATTTCTAGGTCTTTCCAATATCTCTATTCCTATTCCTTCCCCCCTTATTCCCCTCCCTTCCTACCCCCAAGCACATCCCCCTCTAACCCCTACCCCAAAGAAACCCTCCTCTCCTAGCCCCCCTCCCTCGAGGCCCCTCCACTCAATATTGTCCCTTATCCCCCTAGACAACATAAGTACCACCTCAAGTCCAAATGAAAAACCCAACATCCCCTATTGTTGGGAGTGGAGGGGGGCCTTGGGTTGTATATGAAATGAGACAAAAAAACCCTTGTAGAGAGGTAGAAAATATTTCCTTTCAATCACTCAAAAACATGAAAATTTTGAAGCGTGTTCCACAAAACAATAGTGTCTTCTAGGGTATTTTAGAGAAAACTCCCCTATGACCTTTCTCTCATTATTTCCCACTCCCGAAATTGTATGGTTCTAGGAAATATCTCGTGAAAACCATCGATCAAAAGGTTGTTGAATACCTACTAAACCTCCATTATGCTTCTCTATGAAACTCTTATGAACAAAGAAAGGGCCTCTCAAACCCTTTCCCATTCTCTTATAGGATTGAATGTTTTAGCCTATGATTCCCTCGATTGTTTGGGAAGAATGATAACTATCTAGCACGAAATTTTCCTACAATTAAAAAACACTTGGGAACTACAAGCGAGAATGAGAATGCTTTTTTTTCTCTTTTGAATTAGATTTGGAGTTTCAATGTATAAAAATTTATGGTTCTTACAATGGAGATCGTTGAAAATTTTGGGAGCACTCTTTCAATATCTCTTTGTTAATGTTTTCTCATAATATGATAGTGGGATACCTAACATTCACTTTTGGAGCCAAAAACATTTGGGGCTTTGTGGCTTGGATGGATCCCTTGGCTGATTTCCTCAACAAATTCTTGGAAAAAGTAGGATTTTTAGACATTCAACCTTAAAAAATAATGCCTACTTGGAGAAACATGACATTATGAACATCCATAATCGTGAAGAGATTGGACAATTTTATCATCTATGAATCCATCTTGGAGACAAACCTAAGGATTAGATAATGCCTTTGATAAAACATTGATTTGTACCATAACCTGGAAGTCTTTGAGCTATAAACACTTCCTTTGAAACCTCATGTGCCCTTCAAACTAGTTTCAACCTAGATAGAGGATTCCTCTTTTGAGTCCGCACTCAAACAATTTTGGGTTCTTTTTAATCCCTCCCCTTTTGAATCTCCCCCTCTCCAATTCTTGTAGAATATAAAAAGAATAAAAACAAAAATTTCTTCCACAAGGGATGACAACAAAAGTTTCTTCCACAAATTTTCCAACTGAAGGAAGTCATTCAATTGACGGATAAATTTCATGGAAAGAGTTTCTTCACATCCATACCTAATTTGATGACATTGTTGGCCTCCTCTATCGAAGATAGGCCTAGTTGGCCTCTTCTATCAACGCTCCTTTGTTATGCTAGGGCTAGCTGGCCTCCTCTATCAATGCTCCTTTGTCTCCTTGGTCGTAGGCTCTCTTTATTTGTCTTTGTCGCAGGGTTTGGGCAGTGCTCTATCTACCTCCAACAACTAGAAGCTATGATCGATGGTGTGGGCATGGGTGAGACCAGTGGACCTCGAATAGCTTCGTAACTTTTGCAGGGTTTGGGCTATTATCTATGTTCCAAGTTTGGGTTCTGCTCTATGTTGCAGGTTTTGGGTAGTGCTCTATCTAACTCCAATAGCTAGAAGCTACGATTGATGGTGTGGGCATGGGTGAGACCAGTGGACCTCGAATAGCTTCGTAACTTTCTCATGGTTTGGGC
>JZKD02S2286199.1:547061-561639 GCA_000966675.3 Picea glauca | reverse complement strand
TACTAGGAAACATCACATTCTTAGGATGATTTTTCTTTAATAAAAACAATGGAAGCAATAAAATACAGTTAGAGTATATCAAAAATATTATTTTGAAAGATAAATTAAAAAAAAATAAAACAATGTATAATACCTTAAAGATCTATAATAACTAATCACTTACCATGGGACGATATTCATTTCCCCCTTCAATGTGCCCATTCTCCCTCCAATTTTTTTCAACTATTTTTAAAGGTAGTCTTTTTCCATTAAAACCCTTGCATTCACAACAAGGCCAATAACATTTCCCATCACCATGAATCACCATGTGCCTCTTTAACATAACAAGCTCTCTTTTCTCCTCTGGAGTTGAGATTGTAATTACCTATTACAACAAATCCATTGAAACATTATAAGTACAATATACAAATATATTCAAATAATTTGGTATATATTTAGATATTTGTAATGAAAATTATACAACATGTTCAGAAAAAATATGGGAAAAAGCATGAAACATTAATAAGAGGAGGTGGATCTATTATCAACCAAAATCACACTATATAATATTAAGTCCCTAATAAAAATTAGGGTATGTTTAGGGATACACAAGAGTATTGATGCCCAATATCAACAAAAAAGCCATTTCTCTTCACTTCTACTTGGTTCTTTTCCAACTCAAGGAGGAAACCCTAAATGTAAATTTACTAAGGCAAGGATACCTAGATATTCAAGAAGTTCCATGAAATATAAGAAAAAAATTAAAGTGATTGAATCTAATTAGAGTGATTGTAGTTGAATCAATAATCTTTTTACTCTATCAAAAGTGGATAAACCATAAAATCTTTCTAAGGAGCTAAAATAAACCATAAAATTTGATTTAAGGAGTGAAAATAAACCATAAAATAGTTCAATAGCACCAAATTACTAAATCACACAAAAAAAGTTTAAGTACAATCCTTCAAAATATCACCTATGTAGAGTCTAATCAATTCAATGTTTCTCTTCTTGAAAGAGAATTGAAATCAAGATTTCATAGAAAACCAGAACATCGTTGCATCAGAACACTCGAATGATTTTCACAACTGTAGAAAATGATTGTCGAAACTATAGCAAATTTGTCATAATTGAGATATATATAGGATTGATTTGTCGTAAATGACCGTTGATTCTCACACGTGCCATTGGTGGTCGCTATAGCGACTAAATGGGGGTTGGTCACTCTACTGACCAACTTTCGTCATTAAAATGACCAACTTGGAAGTTTGGTCACTAGAGTGACCAACATTTGGACCCCGAAAAAAAAAAGTATATTTAATAAAAAAAAACAAAAAAAAATACAATGAAATTTTAAACCATCGTAATATTTCGTCATAATTTGCGCCCAATGTAGTAGTGTCCTCTTTAATCTATAATTGATGATATCCTGATCTCAAGTTGATCTTAGAAATCATATTTTCTCCCTTCATCTAATCAAACAAATTTTCAATCCTAGGCAATGGATATTGGTTTTTTTTTGTAGCCTTCTTCAATTGACGATAGTCAATACAAAGCCTCCATAATCCATCTTTCTTTCTAAAAAAATTCATTGGTGCACCACATGATGATATTCTTCAAGGTATAAGTCCTAAATGAAGCAACTCTTTAAATTGCATTTTCAACTTCTACAATTTCAGTGTCGACATCCGGTATGGATTTGTTTCAATCGATTATGTTCCAGTCTTCAAATATATGGTAAAATCCAATTCTCTTTTGGTGGAAAACCTGGTAATTCTCCAGGAAAGACATCGACAAACTCTGATACTCCACAAAGGTTTTCTAACCCTTTTGTGGCTCCCTTTTTGTTTATCTCTACGATAGCATATAAACATATACCCTTTGTGCATACTTTTTTGTAATTGCAAGGAATAAATAAACCTCAAAGGAACTCCTTGGTTTCTTCCTACAATCACTCTACTCAATCCCAAATCATCCGTTGAACTTAACCACTTTGTCTTGTAGTTAAGTATCACATCATTTGATTCTAACCAGTCCATGCCAATCAATATGTCATAAGATCCTAATATTGTGACATATAGGTTTTCCTTCATTACAAAATCACCCAAGTTAATGCTACAACCCATAACCTTTCCTCCAACCTTATGTTTGGCTCCGAATGGAATTTCTACGTATCTGAAATCGTCATGCTCGACTTCCTTTACCTATATTCTCTTAAGAGTTGCACTAGAAATAAATCTCTCAATAGATCCTGGATCTATCAAAGAACTAAAATTTTGATTAGAGATCATACTTGATGTCTCTAGAATGGTGGAATGGTAGTCAACCTCATGGTTAGTCATCGCTACATGTATCATGTGGACCTTTACAAAATCTCCAAGTATAGTGGGTCCTCATGATCTAGCTTATATGTATTTCTCAATCAGATAATATTGCTAGTAATGTGGCTCTCCACATGTCCAACATTCATTCTTCGATCCTGTGCTCCTGGTCCCTGAAGTAGAAGTTGTTAGCCTAACATTCTGTGAACCTAGTTTGTTCTGTTGAATATGCCTAAACTGTTGTTGTTGTTGTGGACAACGTTGTTGCTACTACTGTGGTGCTCTATATGGAGTACTATGTTGAGTAGTTTTTCATCGTAGTACTCCTAAACATTTTGACCTTTAACTTCTCTGTGTTCATATGTGGAGTATATCTAAGTATCTCCATGAACCTGGCCTCATACTTCAATATTGTACAAATACCTTATCGTAAGGTATTGAAATCATTAAGTCGGTGCTCAATGAAGTCATCGGACATGTACATCTCCCGAAATGCCCATATTTTGTACATGATGTGTACTTATGTTGTTTTATGATATTTTCAGCATTTGGATCATTACAATACTCTTATAATAGAGCATTCCAAACTTCTAGTGGTAAGTCACCTTTTAAAACTTGATGTGGATATTTTCCACCTGCACCCTTAGATGTTGTATATGGACAAAAAGGAGTAGTGAGGGAGGACCTCATGGGAGAAAAAATGAGAGAAGAAAATTTCTTCAGAAGATTAGGTCAATCCATTTGCAAGTACATGAGACATTGAATGCAATATACCTAGTATATTATGTTTCTTATTATTTAATAATATGTTATACATTTGTTATTATGTAAATAGGCATTATAATTTAAATCAGAAGTCATGAAGTTTGGAAATAATATGAATTATCATTCCCCATGTGTATTTATATACATATATTATATTTCATATGATGTCAAGTAAATATCCAAAATGGATAGTAAATAAAAGATTATTTATTATGGATATATGGAATTATGTTAGGTATTCATGATGTTCTCATGAAGTGATCCTAGGCATTGGACATACATGTTTTTATCCCCGTACACAAAAAATTCAGAGTTTCTCTAATTTATCTAGGTCATTGACCACGTTAGGACTTTTGTCATTAAAACATAAAAAACAATTCTTCAAAAAATTCCATTGAATAAATAATCCTTCCGCTGCAAGAAACTTAGTATAAGTTAGCACCATATATCAAGAATAAGAAAATAAAAAGTCAATGACCTAAGTCTTTTGGAGTAATATTAACTGAACCACAATTAACTTTTGTAAAGGATATTTATAGAGGAAAAGTAAGAAGAAACGATATTAAAAGAAAGAGATAACTTTTCATAAGTTACAAAGTTATTTTAAATAAAATGTGATAAGTTTTAAAAGATAAAGATAATTATTAAAGTTGCTTAATACCTTTTATTAAATTGGAAGCAAACTTAAGTAATATTAAAATTGTTCAAAGGAGGAATATATATTTATAAATGAGACATATATTGAATAATCGAGAAAAAAAAAGGGAAACCTTGAACAATGAATTCAAATTCACCCATTTTTATTACTCTGGCGAGGAAAGGCGTTGTTCTAGAAAATACTTGAGGCTTTGATGACTTTTTTTAGTTTGGAAGCATTTCCCCAATAGATAAGGGAGCCAAAGATCCACAGCATGCAGAATAGCCAGCATTTCCTTTTCAAGATTGATTTTCCCAAATGTACCTCTAACAGTTGTTTGCTGATAAAGGCCAAATGTCGACCCTTTTTCATAAGAACTACTCCAATTCATTTCCCGAAAGAATAACATTCTAGGACAAAGGTATTTGTGAAATCAGGAAGTGCCACGACTAGAGTGGTGAACATGGTCATCTTCAAGGTTTGAAAATCCTGAGCAGTTGTTGGAGTCCAAGTGAAAGAATTATTTTTAAGGAGAGCAGTGAGAGGTGTCACAATCTTTCCATAATTCGTAATAGACTGGCGATAATAACATGTTAAACTGATAAAACCACATAAGCTTTTGAGATTTTTTGGGTGAGGCTAATCTTGCATAGCTTCAATCTTTTTAGGATCCACCCTAACACCGACCTTACCAACAAGATGACCCAAGTACTCGACCACATATTGTTTGAGGAAAATTGCGTGCTAAGAGAGAAGATGGAGAACTCGATCCACATGAGAAAGATGGGTTTTCCAGGTTTTACTATAGATGAGGATATCATAAAAGAAAACTATGACAAAATTTTGGTGAAAGGGACAAAAGACATGATTCATGAGGCTTTGGAAAGTGGAGGGAGAATTACACAAGAAAAAGGGCATGAGAAAAAAATCATAGTGGCCCTCATGAGTTCTAAATGCAGTCTTAGGAATGTCTGCCTCATTCATACGGATCTAGTGGTAGCCAAAATAAGATCAACTTTAGTAAAGAACTAGGCGCCACTCAATTCATCCAAGAGGTCATCAATGACAGGAATAAGAAATTTTTCTTTAATGGTGAGTTTTTTGAGGGCGTGGAAGTCAAGACACATGCGAAAAGAACCTTCTTTCTTAAGTACCAAGACAAGAGGAGAAGAGTAGGGACTTGTACTAGGGCAGATAACACCTGCGTTGAGCAATTCTTGAACAATTTTCTCAATTTCATTTTTTGAGAAAATGGATGACGATAGGAAAAAATATTGGGAGGAAGGCTTCCCAGGACAAGGGGAATGGAATGATCACGAATACCACGGGAAGGAGGGAGGCCCTGGGGAGTGGAAAAAACCACTTTATGTTTAGAGAGGATGGATTGGAGGTTCTGCAGCACAGATGGTGTCTCAATGGCATGTATGGCATGAAGTTGGGAAATAATGCTAGAATGAACTTTTTTGAGAAATGTTTCCATGCGATGGGAACTGATGATCTTCAAGGAAATGACGGTGATGCATTGGAACTTATATTGTTGGCCCTCCTGGTCAAACTACATGGTTAATTCCTTAAAATCCATGAGAATGGGACCCAAAGTCCTTAGCCATTCTGCACCCAACACAATGTCACAACCTCCCATGTCGAAAGAAAACATATGATATTTCATGTGGTACTCACCAATTTGGAGACGTGCATTTTCACAACACCCTACAGATTTCATGGACCCCCGATTAGAAATCATGATTTGAAAATTAATGAAGGCACAAATATAGCAATCAGTTTCTTTTGCAATGCAACGATGAATGAAATTATGGGTGCTTCCACTATCAACAAGAATGATGACCTTCCTAATCTTAATCTAATGAATTAGCTTGAAGGTTTGGCTAGTAGAGAATCCAGTGAGAGCATTTAGGGAAGTGATCGGTTCTACTTCAGGAGGGTATGAGGGAGGGGTCATGTCAATGGGTTCAGGTAAAAGGAGAAAATCATGCAGAATGGATAACATATCATATCCAAGATATATGAGAGATATGTGTGAGGATTTGAACGGGTCATATTTTGTAATAATGGGAAATTTGTTGAGAGAAAAGTGGATCTGTAGTTATTAGATGATTATCTTCTTTTCAAATCTCTCATGTATAAAAGAGAGTTCCCTCTCTTCATGAGAGGGGCGGAATTGTTATGATGTAGATTGGATTCATGAAAAGACTCTTTTTGTAAACCTACTTGTTGAATATTAATACAAGTTTGAATTCAGTGACCTTATGTCTTTTAGAAGTTAGCATATTCTAATCTAAATGATCCCAAGTTGGCATTGGTGAGGGCGACCGATCCATCTTGGTAAGGTCATTGTAAATTATTAGTGTAGATTTTCATTTCATGTACCTTATTTTGATTTCATATTATTTTGTTTTGAATTCACCATTAGAATTTGTTGCAAAGTGTGGCAATGCAAGAACAATTGGATATCCATATTTCACCATACATGATATTTAATGGCGCATCCCACTACACTTAGCTTTATTTTCCACAATCGACTAGGTTACACCTTGCTAACACATGCCCAATCAAGACCTCCATCTCTCACCCTACATGCACCTATAATGGAATGTTGCGAATCCACAAAGTGTTAATTGTTTTTAGTTTAGTTGGTCTAGGAGATAGAATAAAAATTCATCTTTTCCTTTCATGAGCCATCAATGAACAGGTCCATCACCTGAGCAAGAGCTTTAGATCATATGCTTGTTTATGAGTTTTGCCTTCTGAATTTTGAAATGTGTGGAGAGTGTTATGTTTGAAGTGTGAAAACAGAGTGTTGAGTTTCAAATGACTATTCTTTATTATATAATCATCATACATAGATATAATACCTATTTTTCGACACATATAGTGCATCAAATTTACTGATTATGAATCCCAGTCGATAATTTATGTTTGGTATATATTATGCATATAATTGCACCAACATTTTAGTGTTGTTGTCGGGAAGTTGTAAATGGTAATAGGTAGCATTTGAATTAGATTGATTTAATGATTTTGGATTGGTTTTATGCATGACCTAAGGGTGGAGAGAAGATGATACGAAGTGCGGGAAGATCCCACACATCCACTTTAGTGGGATGGCTCCAATGTTAGATTGTCCTCTCCATTTTATGAAGAAGTGTGTTTCTCCTTATTTTATGCAAAAGTTTGTTTTTATTTATGCAAATTTAGTTTTTATCTATGATGAGATAACTTGTGCAAATCGATAACCTGGTGACAGCAGGGTCCCAGTAACGCAAGGAGTTCACGTTTGGTGTGTTTTATTTTTACAAATAGTTTTAATTTCTTATTTTTAAAATTCAAATATTTGATGATAAATCATTTTTGGGGTGCTATAAGAATTTCCTTTTTCAATATGGTTTAACAATGAGTTTAATCTTGGAACACCTCACTCAGATCCTTGCAAAGGATGGTACTCCTCTTCTCACAAAGAGGATATCTTGACAGCAACCGAGGGCTTAATTACTCCTCTAGCAACGAACGAGGCATTAACATTCAAGGGATCCTGCAAATTTAATGAAGAACAATTATGAGAGAAGGAGGTCAAGGAGGACAACAAGGAGTTGCAGCATGATCTAAAGGATGGAAATAATGCCTACGGAATCCTTACTGAATGATGGTTTCAAGGAAGTACGAGGTTAGATGCATTTAGTTTTTATTTTTATTTTGTTAATTTACAGTTTCAACAGTTAATTTCACACGTTTATGTATATTTTTTATTGTCATTTGTTGTTACACATTATTTTCATCATAACTATTATCGTTAATTATGTAAACCTATATGCTGCCTTCAGAGGGGTCAATGGCCTGAATTCCTAAAGGAAGAAGAGAGAAGAACTTTTCCTGAGAGAAGAAATTGTGTTTTCCTCAGTAAAAACCCTATTTTGGAGGATATTTGCAGGCTGCTCTATATGTAGGGTGCGAAAATTCATGATTTCCACACCTTGCTCTATAGATAGGGTGCGGTGTTTCCATAGGCTGCACTATAGCTGGGGTGTGACAGCCTCCATACATGGGAAAAAATGAGCATTTTCTCGATGCTTCTAGAAGGAGATGCTTCTAGAAGGAGACGCTTCTATGGTGAGGTGGCTTCCGAATGGTTTGGATCTTACTCACTTTAATGATTTAGTGGGATAATCCTAACCTCCTCACCTTATCCTCTTCAGCTTATAAAAGGAGAGGATCTCTCATGGAGAAAGTTAGTTGGTTTTGGAGCTTGATTGGGTTGGAAAGTTCTTGAGCCTTTGATATTAGTTGGATTTGTCTTGGAATTATTAGCTTGGTTAGAGTGGATTTGAGATTTTCTTTTGTTAAGATAGATGTCAGATCTATAGTCTCAGAATTCTTGGATCAAAAGTGTTTGGGAAGCAAGGAATCATTGGAAGGAACCTTACGACATCAAGGTATTCGGTTGTAATCTCTCTTCCTATTAGTAATATAATACAGTGGCATGCTTCTTTCCCATAGAATTATCTTTATTTTATTGCATAATTCCTTGATCATATGCATAGTTTGTCATTGAATATATTCTCTCTTCTTTCACTTTGGTTTGTTTGTGTCTCATTGTAGAATCAATATCACAAGACCACCAGAGCGAAGCAGGGACAACAAAGACATAAGGAAGCGACACTTAAAGGTATGTCTCTCGTTTTTTGTTCGATAGTAGATTCAATGATTGTAACTTAGGGAAAGTGCCATGTTTTTGTCTTGTTTTGTTCTAGATATAGGTGGATCTAGGTGGATCTAGGGGGATTAGTCTATGTTCGCATTCACCAATTTACCCGATAACAAAATTGGCGACTCCACTGGGGACACGAATGTTTTCCGAGTTTTCCTTGTTTTCTTGCTTTGATTGCTTGGTTTATGTTTTCTAAGTCACTGGAAAATCCATCTTGACTCTCTGACTATTAAACTTCATTGGAAAACCTTCTCAATTTTTATTTTTTTCCATTCTTGATTGATTTCCGCACCCTGCTTTGAGGGATAGTGCGGTGATCTAGGATTTTCGTTCCCTACCTATTTTGACTAGCGCAGAAACGTCGTGCCCTACCCATATCCGGTGCATGGAAATCAATGATTTCCGCACTATGCTAGTCTTTTGGCCTACGGAAATTGTGAAATTCTTGATTTTTGATGGTTTTCCTTACCCAGACCTTGGATTTGGTTTTGGGGTGAATTTTTGGATTTGATTATGATTTGTTTATAGTATACTTGATATTTTTTGAGCTTCCTTTAGCCATCTTTGCTTTCTTTTCTTTTCAAAGATTTGATCTCTCCCTTTGAGTGTCTTTCAGTTACAAAGACTTGCTTTTCTTTAGAATTGTTTAGTGAAAATAACACTTCTTTCTTCTGAATAACTCGCGATAAAAGAGAAACTTTGTTTGGGTTGTTTTTTGTTTTGAAGTGATTTTCTATTGCTTTTAGCTATCTTTGAAACAAAAAATCTTATTTCTTTCTTTGCATTAGATTGGGGGCATATTTGCATTTGAAGTAGTGAAATTGCATGATTTTTGGTCTTAAATTCTTAAAAATTTAGTAATTGGTGTACAGTCTATTTGTCTCATTTCTTGAAAATCTTGATATTGGTGAGTTTAGTAAATTTTGGGACATTGTGCATCTGGGAACGGTAAATGTTTTCTCCTTCTCGTAGCATAGCTTTCATCGAAATGAAAAGATTGAATCTTCATCTCTTTGCATAACTTTTGAGTTGGTCAAAACACCGTATTGTTCACGCCATTTTCCTATTCAGTAACAACAGCCATCAAATAAAATGCTTATATAAAAATTGATTAGACATTTTTTATACTTTCTGGTAGAATGCCTACATTAGATTAGTTGTAGGTCTTTGGAATAGGTGTGAAAGATAACTTTCCAAAGTTGCAAACAAACATAGAATCTTGAGTTAGGAAGTGGTTAAATCCACTTATAACATTTTGTCAAGGGAAGCCCTTCTAACACAAGGGTCAATCACGAGGTCGCATTAAGACTGGCAGAGTTACTCACCCTGCTTTGTTGGTATTAGTGTAGAGATTGCACGTATTATGGGGGTCGCTTGAAGCTATACCCGCAAGTATGAGTGGAAGCCTTTCAAGTTGATTTTGAGCTAGATACCCTGCCTTTGCACATGGATCAAACTGTCGATTGCTTCCCCAGGAATCATTGTAGTAGTTGGTAACCTTAGTGGCCTATCTCTTTAGGGTATTTACACGAAGTGACTATGGAGGGGAAAGTCTTCACGGTACTTGGAATCAACGTTGGCCAGACTCACTCGGGCTCCTTGGAGGGTATACACATGATTATGTGTGGGATCTTGCACCAGGGTGTAAGTCCGTTAACCATGTCATCAACATAACTTTTCCACCTGCTCTATCTCATGCCCTTCTTACTTTGTTCCCGCGACGTTGGATTTCATCACCAACTAGTGAGCTCAGTGCGAGAAGGTTTTGTTTGCTTGCTTGCTCACTAGATTTGTAGCGCGTGCTATTTGTTTTTCCTAGCGGACTCTCGATTGGTTCTTTATTTTAATGGTGTCAGTTCCCGAAATGACCAATGAAGGAATCTCTGCTCCAGGGGAACCTTTTGTTTTTCCTTCTTATGGAAACATTGGTCCTCCTCACATCTCTACTTTGAGCCCTCTAGGTCTCACAATTGGATTGCCAATGTGGTTGTTTTCCACTCAAGTAATCAATAATGCAGTAAGTGCTTTATTTGTAAGAACTTCCACCCAAGAACATCAACCACATGTTGATCCTTCACCTTCTTCACTAGTAATATCTTCTTTGCGTTCTTCACTTGAAAGGCCTTCTTCTGTTTCATCTTCTTTGCCGAGTGAAAGCTCTAAAGCTAGTAACCTGGTGGACAAGAAGAAGAAGAAATGAAAGAATAAGAAGAAAAAAAATAAATAAGGGTCCAAACTTCCAACCATTGTTGGACGTGTTGGAAATAAACCAATTACTGTTGATCATGTTGGGACTGTTGATGATGCCAATAACACCCAAACAACCCATAAACCCAACTACCCTTGCAGGCTTTGTAAGGGTAGCCATCTACTTAAATATTTCCCTGGTCTATCCAAGGTTATAGAAGTATGGTCTACACACCCTCGCCAGACCTTGTCGTCGGCCTATGAACAACATGTTGATGACCTCATGTCAACTAGTCAAGATATCATTGGGAAGAACAAAAGTAGAGACAAGTTCCTATGTATGTTATGAAAAGGGCATCATCTAACTCATCTTTGCCTCATATGGAAGAAGCCTTGAACTTCCTGGGAGACGTGACTATTTCATAGCCTCAACTTCTAACTTCTTATCACAAGCTCACTCTTAACCCACCTGTAGTTGATGGAACGATCAATCTGTCCCTTTCATCGTTCAATTTGACTGATAAAGTGGTCAATATCGTGACGTCCTTAGCTAAACCAGTTGACAAAGTGGTAGATCTGATCCCATCCTTAGTCGATCCCACTCTCCCTCCAGAGAGTGAAGCCCAAGTGGTTGATCCAATCCCTTCCTTAGTCAATCCCACTCTTCTGTTAGAGAGTGAAACCGAAGTGGTCGATCTATTTCCACCCGTCAACCCCATTCTCCCCTTAGAGAATGAAACCCGAGTGGTCAATCTGATCCCATCATTGGTTGATCCTACTCTCTCGCTCGATAATAGACCTGATACTGCCCATATTATTGTTATTGATATAGACTCTACCACGTCGAGAGGTATTCCTCCTTCTCTTGTGGGACCCCCTCCAAGTAATGATCCCATCTGTTTTGATTGGGGTGTGCTAACTAGACCTCATCTTCCCTCTCACATTCCTTTCCAGATTACAATGCAGGTTTGTGGTCGGGACGTTCCTCAGACACTGATAGATGAAGGTGCGTCCATTAGTATTTTGTCCTCTTTTGATTGGAAAGATTTGGGTTGTCCTCAACTTGCGCTAGTTACGCAGAATCTGTTAGCTTTCAATAGAAGAACCAGTCAACCTTTAGGGACCCTTCCTTAGTTTCCTGTAACTTTGGGAGGGAAAATTGTTTTTATTGATGTCATGGTAATCCAAGACCCGTTGTATTTTGTTTTTCTCCTTGGTCGGGATTATGTCTATTCCATGAAATCTATTGTGTCCACTCTTTTTCATGTGATATATTTCGCTCATGATGGAAGAATGGTGACTATTGATCAACTTTCATTCATCAGTCCTGATTGGATTACCTTCCTTAGTGGTTCTTATATGCAGTCGATGTTACCCCTGCCACAGGTCAATTATCTGGCGTTGTCTCCCATGCCTTTCACTGCCGATAAAAATGACTTGGATCCAGTAGTTGACATGGTGATCTCTTCGGTAGGGCTATTAGAGTCTGACCTCCTTACCCCTCTCACGACCCTCGACATGGTGTTCTTCCAGAGTGTGTTTCTTCCGTCAAATGAAGATCTCTTGGAGGCCATGACCATGTTTTGTCCCTTGACATGGTGTCCTTCCAGAAAAATGTCCTCTTGGAAGATGTGATCAAGAAGCGAGTCTTATCAAGCATGATTTTCTGATTTCAAGCTCATTAAAAAATGAAACCATCTTTTAGCATAGTTGTCTTCTTTCAAGATCGTTAAAAAATGAACCCAACTATGAGGATAGTTTTTCTTCTCTATTGCAACCTCGTTAAAAAATGAAACAAAGGTTATGAGCATAGTTCTTGTTTCTGTGTCAAGTTTGTTAAAAAATGAAACAGAGGTCTAGGGATTGAACCTGGATTCTCGATCATAGTTTTTCTTCTTTGTAGCAAGCTCGTTAAAAAATGAAATAGTTTTTCCCGCTCTATATTTGACTCAAGTCCTTTGTATAGTATTTGAAGCATCCTTTAATCCACCTTTGCAGTTGGATGAAACAAATCTTGGAGGGCAATGCTTTCATCCTCCGGACTTTGTGCTGAAGTTAGAGCGGCTAGTTTCTTAAGCTGAGGCTAAGTACCAACTATCCCTGTGTTATGCGTTGGGAAGTCGAAGCACAGTTTTCTAAGGTTCAAGCTTGTGTAGAAATGAAACCACTTGCCTCAAGCATAGTTTCCTCTGGTTCAAGCTTGCGTAAAAATGAAAACAGGTCCAAGCATAGTTTTGTTTTGTTTTAAAGCTTGCATAAAAATGAAAACAATCTTGAGCTTAGTCTTTTTTCTTTCTCATGCTCGTAAATACATGAGAATAGGTTACCGAGCTTAGTCTTTGTTCTTTCTCGTGCTCATAAATCAATGAGAATGTAACCAAGTAAAATTTTATCACTTTTTCAGACTCGTAAAGGTTATATGAAAAAGGAACCCCCTGGAGTTCCCTTTAATCTCTTTTCAGACTCTCTAAACATGAAAAAATTCTCGAGTGACTTTGTTCTTTTCACGCTCATAAAATTATTTGAAGAAAATGTTTGATGGGCGATAGTTTATCACATTTTCAGTATTGTCGAACTACTTTATGAAAAAGGAACTGGGAGAGTTTTCTTTAAGTGTTTTTCAGACTCTCAAAATATAAAAAAACCCCGAGTTTTCTTTCTTTGGACTCATTAAACAAACATCGAAAGGCCCATATGGGACCGAACCACTCCTTCCTAGGGTTCATTAAACATACTCTGAGGGAATCATCCGAAGGATGAGCTTACATTACAAGAATATGTTATCCTCCTCAAGCTTGTGTACAAATAAAGAGGTACTCGCCAGAAATGGTGGGGGAGAAATTGGGAAAGAAATGTGTCTAAACCTGTATTCCATGGAAGAGTCGCTTTTGAATATGACACCCTTCCACTTGCTTTGTTTCTAGGATTGAAAATCCACTTCTCTCTTGATCATACTCCTTTAATATTACAAATTGGTTTGTGATCCCTGTTGTTGAGTTAGTTTTTTCCAAGACAATTGTCATGTCATCAATATGTTCAAAAGAGATGTTCAACCTGAAAATCCTTCTATTGCGTCGGCCATTTACGTAGTCCTTAATCCTTCTGTTGCATTGGTCATCCCCGATTCAGTCCTAAATCATTTTTTACTCTAATCTACATCAAATATTGTTACCTGTTTCGTGTCATTGATGGGGGATACATTAAGGCCCTCTTGTGATGAGTCTTTTCCTATCAACTTCAATTCATTATCCAGGAATTAGACTTAGAAACTAATTGTTACCTTGGAACTTGCATGCCTCAATGGCAGGTTTCCTCTCTTTCGACAGTGGGTTTTCATTATCGACCCCTGATCGAGAGATTCCATCAAGTGTTCGACTTCAACTCATTCTTTCACATTCGTTGGATTGTACTAGTGTACCCTGGGAGTCATTGACATTAATAGTGATTTCCCTCACACTTGTTAATGGTATTCGTTAATGACCGGTAATCAAGTGGTTTCTACCATGATCGACTTCAGTACATGTATTTGCATGGTTAGATTCGTACTATAGAGTGGTGGAGATGAAGACCCTGGATCTTTTCTGACAAGATTTAGGTTGCGTCAGAGTATATTCAGATTGTACTGGTGCATATATCCACATTGTATGTATGGTTTTTTTAATAAATTTATGAATAACATGTAAGGGTATCAAAATATTGCAGAGCGGGTGTGTTGGGCCCCAACAACTACCCCTATATTTTTACAAAATTTAAAGGGCCCCTATTAGAATGTTGATAAATATAATAAGCTACAAAATCAACCTTTTCAAATAGTTCCATACCTTGGCTTGATTTGAGACAAACTTAAGACATTTACTATAGTATGAGACATTCATTACAAGAGTATATGTCAAAAGTTAGAAACGAGCATAAAAATCTCAATTTAAACAAAACATTAATTTTTATCAAATGTTTACTTTCGTTTAAATT
>JZKD02S2286199.1:513361-537922 GCA_000966675.3 Picea glauca | reverse complement strand
ATAATGAGATTTATCTTTGAGTTTTAAATTGAATGATAAAATGCATAGATTGCTTCCAGATTTATCTTGTTGTAATCATGTATAATTATGAGATCACAAGTTTATTTTTGTGTTTTCTTTTCTGTCATTAAAACCTAAGCTGCCAATACATGTTCTGAATTTATTTAGAACATTCATAAGGTTAATTGCAGACTTATCTCTTGGACATGGTAGTTGGATGTTCACCACTCATGCAGATGCTTGGATACACCTCACTTATTCACTGACAGGATAGCTTCTTTGTATTTTTCTGTCATTTACATATCATTAAAACCAGAATATATGGTTCATGTTTGACTATCCACATGTTCATGTTTCATTAACTTTTTTGCAAGATTTTTTAAAATTATCAAAAAAAAAAAAAAAAAAAAAATTATGTTCTTTCTTTATCTGCTTCCTAGAAGCAATCATTTTTCACATCGATTTTTGTAAGTTTCGATTAAAACTTGTAGCTTGTAAATCATGTAAATAAACAAGACTTGTATACCTCCTACTTAAATACAGCTACTATAGTTACATTAGAACATATGTACACACACACATATATATATATATATAGTGTGTTTAGTAATTAGTTAGTTATTTCTCTCTTTTATTCGTTTCTTTTAGGATTCTTAGATTGGCTAACGAAGCTATTAAACCCGTCAGAATGAGTTACAACAAACGGCTTGGGTTATTTAGAAAACCCCGAACCAGACTCGTTCTTCCAATTGACAGATGGTCATTTTCGCCAACTGTAACATCCCGCTCTGGCGCACTGAGAAAACTTATTCTTTGAGGACACTTGCTCGCAAGCGATCCGGACTATTATGATATTGAAACATTTGACTTTGATTATGATGTGTTATGGGTAGATGACATGATGTTTTACTACATTGACATAGACAGGTGCTATTGACTCGGTTTTACTAAGTTTGTAGGGTTTTGGACCTTGAGGATGTAGAGGCATCGAAGGAACCCCTTGGACTCTGGATCGAGTCAGGGAGTGTGCTATTTGGGGTTTGATTGTTTTACTGTGATATTAGTGCATATTATTAGATGATATGATGTGGATATTTTCTGACATGATTTATTGATGATGCAGGCTAACCATAGCTTGCCGACTAGACTCACATATGGAGTAAAGGGGTCGCACACGACTATCAAAGATGTTGAGGGAGAGGTGTGGACAACATCCCTGCCACAGCCTACTAGCACTCCCACAGTGGCT
Source organism: Picea glauca (assembly GCA_000966675.3). Lineage (NCBI taxonomy): Eukaryota > Viridiplantae > Streptophyta > Pinopsida > Pinales > Pinaceae > Picea > Picea glauca. Next base: position 536,673 of record JZKD02S2286199.1, on the reverse strand, counting down.
CGAACTGTAGGTTAATGATTACCTAGTTCGAGAGGACCCATGATGTCATGAAGGTAGACTGCGACAGTCGCTCACGATGATTCTAAGGGGCGCGCAATAAGGCGAGGGCCTTATTTCTTAGAAGCCCTTATTCTCCCACAAGTTCACCTGGCGGAGTATTTACTCTAGGGGTTATTGATGTCTACTAATCAGTCAAGAGGCGATTGGCACCCTTGGAGCACGTAGTGCATCCTGAAGGGCACATCACGCAACAAAATAGATGAGGCGAGTGGCACCCTTGGAGCACGTAGTGCATCCTGAAGGACACATCGTACAAGGGAATAGATGAGGCGAGTGGCACCCTTTGAACACCTAGTGCATCCTGAAGGACACATCGCATTGATGATGATAGAGGGATGAACCTAGACGGCCCTAAGACAAATAACAGGTTAAGATATCTTAAAACAATTTCCCTAATTAAATGTCGCACAATACAAAATCTAAGTTCTAAGTCTAAAATTTCGCGAGGGGTAAAATTTTGTCTACCTTTAAAAAAAATAAAAATAAAAAAGAAACATAAAATAAAATAAATAGATAAAATAAAAGCCACTTAAGTAATAATTATGGTGTTCATAAATTTTATAACATGAAGGGAATAAGAAATAAAATTATTAATAAGAAATAAAATATGTGGATATAAAAATTAAAAAGCGAATTAATTATTTTATCATTGATAATTTAAAAGATACTAAATTAATGATAAAAGGGAAAAGGGGTTATATTCCACACCTGCTTTTTTGGTTCTAAGTAAAAAGGGGAAAGTGGGAAAATAAAAATAAAATAAAAATAATTAAATAGGAAACTAGGGAAAAGAGGTAACATAAAAGGGGAAAAAGGGGAACTTGAGGGAAAAAGCGGGAAGTCAAATTAGTAAGGAATCCACATTTAAGATATTTCTAATTTTGAACTAAATTAGCAATTTCATAATAGGGAAAGCCTTTAAAACTTGTAAGGGAATCTAGGTACACCTAAGAGTGATTCTAGGAGTAACTCTAGGTGGGTGAGGGAAATAAATATAATTACTTAATTAAAGAAATTAATTAATGGAGGAATGTAGGGCATGGGTGACACTTGTATGGAGAGAAAATTTTGGGAATTTATTTTTAAAACATTAATTAAATGAGATTTAGGGAAAGAAAGAAAGTTCAAAACTCTATAAATGAAAGGGAGGAGAAGGAGGAAAGATCATCTTCTATTTGTGTAACATTACGCTGCAGAAATATCGACTTGACTGATTTACTTGTGGGGAGTTGGGAAACCCAGCTCGGAGAGGAGTGGTAGCTTGGCCTTGCGAGGCGAGATGGAAGCTAGATGAAACCTCTGGATAGTGTGTGTGGCCCCTTTCCAGCTCGGGGGGATAAGGGGGAAGAAGAGTACCCCTAGCGTTGGTTGGGAGGTACCGGTGTAGTCTCAATGGTCAGCGAGCGAGAGTGGCATGGAGAGCGCAGATGACACTCGGAGCAGGTGAACAAGCAACGATATGCTTTTTTGGTTGAATGATAGAATATTTTAGGATGTATGATTTAGATATGCATGTGTTTTAAGTAGGTAAATTGATTGATTAGTTTCATGACTAAATTTTTATAGCCTAGCAAAATGATTAGTTGATAGATTTATGTGACCTTCATCTTCTCGCATGTCGTGACTGTCCTGTGGTGTTGACTATGACCCCTGCGATTGTTTTTCTTCATCCCTATCACTCCAATCTTCGCCTAAGAAGTCAACAAGGAGCTTTATCTATGGTCGTCACCTTAGCATTAAAATACCAATGGATCTCAATGCCCTTCTTTTCTCTGCGAGGATGACAAGCAAAGGAAAAACTCATCCGTCTACCTCTGTTGGTGTTCTTGGTTATTGACCGTCGTTGCGACTTTTTGGTGATTAAGAAATTTTGCTAAGTATACCCTCTGTGTTTCTGTTGTCTTTGCAATTTACCATTTTGCAGTCAGTAATTTACCCTCTTATTGGAAAGCGACCCTGACCTAGTTTAGACTGCGAATTTACCTTTCCCAACTACCAATTATTTCATTTTGTTAGCATCATCAATCATTATTTTTGGGTTTGCGTTTGTTTTATTTATATATATATGTATATATATGCATTCATTTAATAGCTACAAGTTTACACCTAACCACATTTATGTACACCTGTCTGCGTTCCTTCCATGAAATACACAGGGAAATTCTTAACGCACTAAGCACAGAGAATCTGGATAGTGTTCTTGTTGATGACATTAATATATGGGAAAACGATTCATATGCATTGTAAACGATTTATTTTTCAGAGAATGTTGATATTCAGAACGATTTAACAGTCAGAGACGATTTTATCATTGAAAGCATATTGATCATTAACATCAGGGGATAACTATATTTATTGCCAATAGTTCTAGATTTTTAATTCCTTTTTGTATTGATAGTTAAACAACAGTTTCTCCTTACGGATGCATCTGAGTTGGAAATTTCTTTTACTATAGTAAAATGAATCGTATTGATTATAGAAGTAGAAATTGTGGGTGTAGCAACTGGCTTTGAACTTCAACTGAAGCAAGTAATGAGAAAAACCTTGAATTAGTGAATCTACGATTCCTGTTCAAATGTTTTAGAGACAGTGAATTTATGTCGGGCAACGAGTTAAATTAACAATAATCAGAGAGATATTTTCTACTTTCATCCAGACAATGTTTATGTGACATCGACTGTGTGTCCGACAACAAATTATTGAATGACATACATCTATCCTTATCCTTACACTGATGTCATATAGCTTTTTCACTAAGATAATGTTTCAGTCAGACACCGGTCACGGTCTTCTTGCTCGACTCCAGTTCCTAGCATCCCCAAGTCTCTTAAAAACTCGAGGATATAGTCAATTCGAGCCTTAGTTAGAAGGTTAGCACCAGTAATAGTCACACCTTCCTTGAACATGTTGTATCGTCTAAGTGTTTCGTTGTTGGCCTCCATCCTTATTGAGCGTAGTTTAGAGTCCTTCCCGATCACCAACCGTGTTTTAGATGATTTTACCTCTACCCAGACCATGCACATAGTTCCACTTAACCGGAATTTCAGTCGCTACCTTATAGATTTTTAATTATCGCCTTGGTTTAATTACTTCCCCAACCCGAAATTGATAGAGTGTGGCTTTAATATTCCACGAATTGTCCTTAAACGTAGCTGACTTGCAGATTACAAGAACCGTTGGCCCTTAGCATATCCTACGTATGTGGATGTGTGACAACAATTGCCTCTTTGGACTGCGTTTTTCTTTTTTCAGAGCTAAATTTCAGGAGGCCAGTGAATCCTGGGCCAAGGTTGCTAGCACTGGCAGCAACTCGATCCCTACAGCACATCCTCATCGTTTAGGGGTAAAGGATACTTGCCAAAATTAAAAAAGTACTACAGAAGAAGTTTCTCTTATCGCCATCTCATTTTAAATAATTTACATGTGGTTTTTCGTGTGCAATTTGGTACAACCGAGTCGTTCATCGTAATTAATAATTGGCCCTGCCCAAGTTGATAGTTTTTTATCTTGGCGTAGCCACTTTAGGTTGTAGTGTGGCTTGAGGTTTCCAAAATTTATGATGTGTCGAGTAGTATTTATGATGCATCAAGATTTTTGATAGTGAAGGGTGAATAAAATTTATTTCTTGATATATTAACACTTACATCTAATATTAATTTTCCATACTTTGAATTTATGTGTTGACAGAACTATGTGGCAAGTTAACATTATTAAATGTAGTGAATTATAGCTACACAAGGAGGGTAGTAGGATGAGGAATATTATTACCTTTAGTTAGGTGTTAACAATTAAACTTTTGACCTTAGTACAGTGAAGAAGGCCATTATGGTTTGTGACATATTAAGATCATATAAAAATATATATATAGAAGTTGAACTAATTAATTGTTACAAATTCTTTTAATATTTGAAGTTGGAAAAATAAAGGTGTCACCTCGTTATAAGTTTTGTAAGTATAAATATTTGGGAAGGTAAAATAAATATAAAATTGAAAAGGTTATGCTTTACATTATTAATAAATTAAAGAAGATGTTCTTAATTAAACATTTAATAAAATGTTTACTAAATTATGTATTTTACATATTACTTAGGATATTGAGAGAGATAAATAAGATAAGCTGGGGAAACTCTAAAGATAGACATGAAAATTGAAATTATACCATAAAAATAAATGTAGAGATTAGAACAAGGAAGGTAAGCATCTAAATATCAAAAAGGGGGTTATAAATATATCTCTTAAAAATAAAATATTTATTAAAGATAGAAATTAGGTTCTAGTAAGTAAATATTTTTATTGTTTTTGAAGAATTTTATTTTTTTCACTTGTCACTTGAGGCTTGTCATCGTAACGCATTGTTAGGATGGTACATATGGTATCAGAGCGGGTTCAACCCATGACTTGGGATCGCTATGGCTTTCGTTGATATGAATGATTGATTATACTGTTGTTGATTGAGTTGACTTGTGTGCGTGCAGGTAATCATGTTTAGAGGACACTGCAAAGGCAGACGATGGGGTGCTAGGGGAGGGGGCATGATGCCTCCAATAACATCCACCCTTGAGGGAGCTAACCCCCTGGGAGACAAGTAGGTTGTTTTGCAGGGGAAGATAACAGTTGGTGATGTGGTTGGAATGATGAGATATTTTCAGCGCATGTCCAAGGCACTGATCAGCCGTTTGGAAAGAGATGAGGCCAGAGCGCTGAAACCTACTGAGGTTCTGTTGCGCGCTCTGGTTAGTACTGGTAGCATTCACTGTGAACTCGAGAAGGTCAAATTTATTGAGTTCTTCGATGCCCCGGATGGCACAGCCGCTGAGGCATGGTTGGAGAACATGGTGATGTGCTTCGCACTTCATGATTATACCTCCAACATGAAGGTCCACATGGTAGTATTTCAACTGAAGGGGAGTGCTCTTCTATGGTGGAAGATGCTCCTACCATAGCTGAACATGACCATCAAAGACATGTCATGGGAACTGTTCGAGGAGTGGTTTCGAGAGAGGTACCTTTCATAGGAATTCATTGAGCGTCAGCTTAATGAGTTCAAGACCTTACAATAGGGAGGTTGTATGGTGCCCAAGTACGAGGCCCATTTTATGGAGATAATCCAGTATGCTCCACACCTTAACACTGAGAAACTTAAGGTCAACAGGGTCGTGTTCGGCCTTAACGACAGCCTGCGTGAAAAGGTTAGGATTTTGATGCCTCAAACCTTGCTTGATGTTGTCTAGAAGGGCCTCATAGCAGAGGAGGAGCTTATCAGTGGGGGTCAGACCAGGAATCCGGTGAGACCAGTAGGGCAGGTTTCATCTGGAACACAACAACACCAAACACTAGTGAGGCATACATCGAGATATCGTGGCTTCCAGAGGGGATCCACTTTCACCACACCTTGGTGACCAACACCTCAACAGTGGACACCTTACCGGGGACCACAACATCAGTAGCAGCGTCGACCGCAACAACAACATTTTAGGTCTACTTAGCAGAACAGACTAGGGTTCCAGGCTGGTGGGCCATCATTTTCTACTTTGGGTACCAGGACTACTAGGTCGAAGAAGGGGTGTTGGACGTGTGGGGAGCCACACTACCAGTGCAACTGCTCGATGGAGAGGACCAGAGCATCTAGATTAGCCAGACCCACTACCGTGGGAGATATGGGCAAGGCCCATAAAATTCATGCAATGGTGAATAACCACCAGGCAGAGCATCAGTCGACTGTGATTGAGATGAAAGGTACCATCGTTGACTAGACCCTTAGTATTTTGATAGATCACAGTGCTACCAAGAGTTTCATTTCTGGTGCAGCGCTAAAAAGGATTAAGGTAAAGGCAGTCGAGCAGGATGAGTTTAGCTTTGTGGAGATGGATTCGGGAGCTAAACAGAGGGTTGGAGGAAAGGTTATGGGTTGTATCTTTAACCTGTGAGAGTTTGTCACCAGGGCCAACCTGTACGTCACGATCTTAGGATCTTATGACGTTGTGATTGGTATGGACTGGTTGGAATCGCATGAGGCGATACTCAACTGTAAGACAAAATGGTTGAGCTTGGTCGATAACGAGGGACAAAGACGTGTGATTATAGGATGAAACCATGGGGTTTCCTTGAGGTTCATCTCTTCCTTTCAACTTCAGAAGAGCATGCGCAAGGGCTGCAAGCTTTATGTGATCCTTGCATTAAACGAGAAGGGAGTAGTGGAAGGTCTAGAACACCTTCCAGTGGTAAAAGATTTCACAGACCTATTTCTAGAGGAATTACCTCGGATGTTGCCAGAGAGGGAATTGGAGTTTACCATAGACCTAAAACCAGGGACTGAACCGATAGCAAGAACGCCTTATCGGATGTCGACCCTAGAGTTACAAGAGTTGAAAATGCAACTGAAGGAGTTGCTGGACTTGGGACTGATACGTCCTAGTGTGTCACCATGGGGTGCACCTATTATTTTCATACGAAAGAAGGATAGATTGTGGAGGCTTTTCATTGACTATCGTCAACTGAACAAGGCCACAATCAAGAATCAATATCCATTGCCGAGAATTGATGATCTGTTCGATCAATTAAAGGGTGTGACAGTGTTCTCCAAGATCAATTTGCGATTAGGGTATAACTAGTTACAGATCAAGGAGGATGACATCCCTAAGACTGCCTTTAAGACACGATTTGGACATTACGAATTTACTGTTTTACCATTTGGACTAACAAACGCCCCAGGGGTATTTATGAGTTTGATGAATGGGGTGTTCCGCGAGTACTTGGACAAGTTAGTCCAAGTATTCATTGACGATATTTTGATCTACTCTCGGATGACAGAGGAGCATGACTAGGACTTACGCTTGGTACTACAGGTTCTGCGAGAGAACAAATTGTATGGGAAGTTGACCAAATGCTCATTTTATCAATCGAGCATTCACTACTTAGGGCATGCCATCTCCAGCGAAGGCATCACTATTGATTCAGCCAAGTTTGAGGCTATTATGGAATGGCCCGCGCCTACGAATGTCCTGGAAGTGCGTAGTTTCATGGTTTTAGTAGGATACTATCGACAGTTCGTCAAGGGATTTTCAAAGACAACAAATACAATCACATATTTGCCAAAGAAGAACAAGAAGTTTGTTTGGACCGAGAAATGCACGGAAGTGTTTCGGAGGCTCAAGGAATTATTGACAACCACACTGATACTAAAGGTCCCTGACATGGACGCGGACTTATTGGTATTCACTGACGCATCCAAGGAAATACTAGGTGGAGTCTTGATGCAAGATGAACGACTGATTGCTTACATTTCGAGGAAACTGAGAAGGCATGAGGAGAACTACGCGATGCACGATTTGGAGTTATTATCCATCATATATGCCTTGAAGGTTTGGAGACACTACCTTGTTGGATCAAAATTTGAACTGAAGACTGACCATTGTGGACTACAACACATATTTATGAAAAGTGACCTGAACGCACGACAACAATGTCGGTTGGAATTTCTTAGCGAGTACGACTTTGAGATTACTTACATAAAAGGAATAGTGAAAAGAGTGGTAGATGCATTGAGTCAGAGACCACACATCTTTTCGGTGTTGCCTCTTCAGATGAATCTACGTGAAAAGATTCTAACTTTGCAGCGTAACAATGATTGGTACAAAGAGGTCAAAGGTTTTATCGGACAAAACACCATGATGGTACCATGATTTGAGGGATTTTCATTTGATAGCGATGGTTTAATGAGATTTAAAGGTCGGATTTACGTACCGCCAAATGACGAGTTGAGAATGTTGATCCTGAGAGAGGCTCATAGAGAAGTTTACATGGCTCACCCAGGAGTCACGAAGATGAGGGAAAACCTTAAACTAATATTCTTCTAGAAGGGAATGAAGGCTGACATAGTCAACTTTGTGGCTAGATGTCTATAATGTTAGTAGGTAAAAGATGAACATAGACACCCATCAGGATTGCTACAAACACATGCCATTCCAGAATCGAAATGGGAGGTTATTTCAATGGATTTAATTATTGGCACTGACGGAAAGAAGGCATGACTCGATTTTTGTAGTAGTAGACACTCTGACAAAGAGTTCTCACTTTATTCCTTTGCAAACAACATATTAGGCACCTGACATAGCTAAATTTTTCATCAGTGAGATTGTGAGGTTGCATGGTGTTCCTAAGAGGATTATATCCGATCGAGGATCGGTGTTTACTGGACGGTTTTGGATGAGTTTCCAAGAGGCCTTGGGAACCCAACTTAACTTTAGTACTGCGTATCACCTGGAGACTGACGGTTAGACCGAACGAACCAACCAAACCTTGGAGGACATGTTGTGCATGTACGTGATGGACCAACAAAAGCATTGGGATGAATTCTTGCCACTAGTGGATTTCGCTTACAACAACAATTACTAGAGCACCATTAAGATGGTGACTTTCAAGTTTCTTTACGGACGACCGTGTCAGACGCCCTTGAGTTGGGATCGTCATGAGGATAGGGTCCTGGTGGGACCAGAAGTGATCCAAGAAATGGAAAAGAAAATGAAAATAATAATACAAAGGATTAAAGAAGCGTAGGATCGACAAAAGATTTATGTTGATGCGCACCATGTCGACCGTAGTTACGAGGTCGGCGATCAAGTCTTCTTGCGGGTTAAACCACATAAGAGTTCTATCAAGTTTGGGAAGGGAGATAAACTCTCTCCTAGGTTCATGGGACCCTTCGAGATTGTGGAGAGAAAGGGGCCCGTGGCCTATCGACTAGGCTTGTCTGATTCCTTGAGGTGTATGCACGATGTTTTTCATGTATCTGTTTTGAGACATTATATTAGTGATCCTACACATTTTATTGACATGAGTTCCATGCAGGTATCAGATGAGGGAGCGCTCACGACTGAGCCAATCCGCATCTTGGATCATCACATTCGATAGCTACGATGTCGAATGGTGGATCAGGTCAAGGTCCAGTGGGACAATTATAGTCCTCACTCAGGGACCTGGGAGGACGCATATGATATGCGTCAATAGTTTCCATTTTTGTTTGATAGATAGACATATGATACTGTGATACACTTATTCTAGAATTTATACTATGAAACTTCAGGATGAAGTTTAGACCAAGAGAGGGTGTATGTAACATCCCGCTCTAGCACACTGAGCAAACTTATTCTTTCAGGACACTTGCTTACAAGTGACCTAGACTATTATGATATTGAAACATTTGACTTTGATTATGATGCTTTATGGGTAGATGACATGATGTTTTACTACATTGACATAGATAGGTTCTATTGACTCAATTTTACTGAGTGTGCAGGGTTTTGGACCTTGAGGATGCAGAGGCATTGATGGAACCCCTTAGACTATGGATTGAGTCAGGGATTGTGCTATTTGGGGTTTGCTTGTTTTACTGTGATATTAGTGAACCTGATTAGATGATATGATGTGGATATGTTCTGACATGATTTGTTGATGATGCAGGCTGACGATAGTTTTCCAACTAGACTCACATGACTACTAGAGATGTTGAGGGAGAGGTGTGGACAACAGCCCTGCCACAGCCTACTACCACCCCCGCCATGGCTCGAACTGTAGGTTAACGACTACCTAGTTCAAGAGGACCCACGGTGCCATGAGGGAAGACTGCGATAGTCACTCACGATGATTATAAGGGGTGTGCAATAAGGCAGGGGCTTGATTCCTTAGAAGCCCTTAGTCTCCCACAATTTCACCTGGCAGAGTGTTGACTCCAGGGGTTATTGATGTCTACCAATCAGTCAAGACGCAGGTGGCACCCTTGGAGCACATAGTGTGTCCTGAAGGGAACGTCATGCAAGGGAATAGATGAGGCGAGTGGTACACTTGGAGCACGTAGTGCATCCTAAAAGGCAGGTCGCGCAAGGGAATAGATGAGGCAAGCGACACCCTTGGAGCACCTAGTGCATCCTGAAGGGCACGTTGCATTGATGATGATAGAGGGATGAACCTAGATGTCCCTAAGACAAATAACAGGTTAAGAAATCTTAAAACAATTTATTTAATTAAATGTCGCCCAGTACAAAATCTATGTTCTAAGTCTAAAATTTTGCTAGGGGTAAAATTTTCTCTACCTTTAAAAAAAAAAATAATTAAAAATAAACATGAAATAAAATAAATAGATAAAATAAAAACCACTTAAATAATAATTATGGTCTTCATAAATTTTGTAACATGAAGGGAGTAAGAAATTAAATTATTAATAAGAAATAAAATCTGTGGATATAAAAAGTAAAAAGGGAATTAAGTATTTTATCATTGATAATTTAAAAGATACTAAATTAATGATAAAAGGGAAAAGCGGTTATATTCCACACCTGCCTTTTTAATTCTAAGTAAAAAGGGGAAAGAGGGAAAACAAAAATAAAATAAGAATAATAAAATAGGAAACTAGGGAAAAGAGGTAACATAAAAGGGGAAAAGGGGGAACTTGAAGGAAAAAGCGGGAAGTCAACTTAGTAAGGAATCCACATTTAAGAGCTTTCTAATTTTGAACTGAATTAGCAATTTCATAATAGGGAAAGCCTTTAAAACCTGTAAGGGAATATAGGTACACCTAGGAGTGATTCTAGGAGTAACTCTAGGTGGGTGAGGGAAATAAAGATAATTACTTAATTAAAGAAATTAATTAATGGAGGAATGTAGGGGATGGGTGACACTTGTATGGAGAGAAAATTTTGAGAATTTATTTTTAAAACTTTAATAAAATGAGATTTAGGGAAAGAAAGAAAGTTTGAAACTCTATAAAATAAAGGGATTAGAAGGAGGAAAGATCATCTTCTGTTTGTGTAACTTTACGCTGCAGAAATATTGACTTGACTGATTTACCTGTGGAGAGTTGGGAAACCCAGCTCGGAGAGGAGCGGTAGCTTGGCCTTGCAAGTCGAGCTGGGAGCTAGACGAAACCTTTGGATAGTGTGTGTGGCCCCTTTGCATCTCGGGGGGGCTAAGGGGGAAGAAGAGTACCCCTAGCATTGGCTGGGAAGTACTACTGTACTCTCAACGGTCGGAGAGCGAGAGTGGCACGGAGAGTGCAGACGACACTCGGATGAAGCAAACAGACAATGGTATGATTTTTTGGTTGAATGATATAATGTTGTAGGATGTATGATTTAGATCAGCATGTGTTTTAAGTAGGTAAACTGATTGATTAGTTTCATGACTGAATTTTTATAGCCTAGTGAAATGATTGTTTGATAGATTTCCATGACCTTCATCTTCCCGCACGTCGTGACAACCCTATGGTGTTGACTATGACCCTTTCGATTTTTTTCCTTCGTCCCTCGCACACCAGTCCTCACCTAATCAGTCAGCTGGGAGCTTGATCTATGGTCATCGCCTTAGCATTAAAAGACCTATGGATCTCAACGCCCTACTTTTCTGTGTGAGGATGGCAAGCAAAGGACGAACTCATCCATCTACCTCTGTTGGTGTTCTTTGTTGTTGATTGTCGTTGTGCCTTTTTGGTGATTAAGCAATTTTGCTAAGTATACCATTCATCTCCACTACCTGCCTTTACCCTCTATGTTTTTGTTGTCTCTGCGATTTACCATTTTCCAGTCAGTAATTTAACCTCTTATTGGAAAGCAACCCTGACCTGGTTTAGACTGTGAATTTACCTTTCCCAACTACCAATTATTTCATTTTGTTAGCATCATCAATCATTATTTTTGGGTCTGCATTTGTTTTCTTTATATATATCTGCATTCATTTAATAGCTACAAGTTTACACCTAACCACATTTATGTACAGCTTCCCGCGTTCCTTCCATGAAATACACAAGGAAATTCTTAACGCACTAAGCACATAGAATCTGGATAGTGTTCTTGTTGATGACATTAATATATGGGACAGTGATTCATATGCATTGTAAACGATTGATTGTTCAGAGAATGTTGATATTTAGAATGATTTAACAGTCAGAGACGATTTTATAATTGAAAGCATATTGATGATTAACATCAGGGGATAACTGTACTTATTGCCAATAGTTCTGGATTTTTAATTCCTTTTTGTATTGATAGTTAAACAACGGTTTCTCCTTATGGATGCATCTGAGTTAGAAATTTATTTTACTACAGTAAAATGAATCGTATTGATTATAGAAGTAGAAATTGTGAGTGTAGCGACTGGCTTTGAACTTCAACTGAAGCAAGTAACGAGAACAACCTTGAATTAGTGAATCTGCGATTCATGTTCAAATGTTTTAGAGACAACGAATTTATGTTGGGCAGCGAGTTAAATTAACAATAATTAGAGAGTTATTTTCTACTTTCATCCAGACAATGTTTATGTGACATCGACTGTGTGTCTGACAACAAATTCTTGAACGACATACATCTATCCTTATCCTAACACTGATGTCATATAGCCTTTTCACTCAGATAAATTTTCAGTCGGACACTGGTCATGGTCTTCTTGCTTGACTCCATTTCCTAGCATCCCCAGGTCTCTTTAAAACTCGAGGATACAGTCAGGTCGAGCCTTAGCTAGAAGGTTAGGGCCAGTAACAGTCACACCTTCCTCGAACCTGTTGTATCGTCTGATCATTTCGTTGTTGGCCTTGATCCCTATTGAGTGCAGTGCAGAGTCCTTCCCGGTCACCAGCCACATTTTAGATGATTTTACCTCTACCTAGACCATGCACATAGTTCCACTTAACCAGAAATTCAGTCGTTGCCTTATAGATTTTTAAATATCACCTTGGGTTAATTACTTCCCCAACCCGAAATTGACAGAGTGTGGCTTTAATATTCCACGAATTGTCCTTAAACGTAGTCGGGTTGCGGATTACAAAAACTGTTGGCCCTCAGCATAGCCTGCGTTTGCAGACGCGTGACAACAATTTCCCCTTTGGACTACGTTTTTCTTTTTCAGAAGCTAAATTTCAAGAGGCCAGTGAATCCTAGGCCAAGGTTGCTGGAACCGGTAGCATCTCGATCCCTACAACACATCCTCATCGTTTAGGGGTAAAGGATACTTGCCAGAATTAAAAAAATACCACAAAAGAAGTTTTGCTTATCGCCGTCTCACTTTAAATAATTTACATGTGGTTTTTGGTGTGCAATTTGGTACAACCAAATCATTCATCGTAATTAATAACTTTCCCTTCCCAAGTTGATAGTTTTCTATCTTGGCGTAGCCCCTTTAGGTTGTAGTCTGGCTTGAGGTTTCCAGAATTTATGATGTGTCGAGTAGTATTTATGATGCATCGAGATTTTTGATAGTGAAGGGTGAATAAAATTTATTTCTTGATATATTAACACTTACATCTAATACTAATTTTCCATACTTTGAATTTATGTGTTGACACAACTATGTGGCAAGTTCACATTATTAAATGTAGTGGATTATAGCTACACAAGGAGGGTAGTAGGATGAGGAGTATTATTACCTTTAGTGAGGTGTTAACAATTACACTTTTGACCTTAGTACAATGAAGAAGGCCATTATGGTTTGTGACATATTAAGATCAAATAAAAATATATATATACAAGTTGAACTAATTAATTGTTACAAATTATTTTAATATTTGAAGTTGGAAAAATAAAGGTATCACCTCGTTATATGTTTTGTAAGTATAAATATTTGGGAAGGTAAAATAAATATAAAATTTAAAAGGTTATGCTTTACATTATCAATAAATTAAAGAAGATGCTCTTAATTAAACATTTAATAAAATGTTTACTAAATTATGTATTTTACATATTACTTAGGATATTGAGAGAGATAAATAAGCGAAGCTTGGGAAACTCTAAAGATAGACATGAGAATTGAAATTATACCATAAAAATGAATGTAGAGATTAGAACAAGGAAGGTAAGCATCTAAATATCAAAAAGCGGGTTATAAATATATCTCTTAAAAACAAAATATTTATTAAAGATAGAAATTAGGTTCTAGTAAGTAAATACTTTTGTTGTTTTTGAAGCAAAAAAAAACTTTTGCACTTATCACTTGAGGCTTGTCGTCGTAACGCATTGTTAGGATGTTACACCCGTCAACAGGGTGTCTCTCCAAGTTTGAGTCGTATGGCTATAGGAACACTAATGTATTTAATCATGAATCATTTGATGGTTCGATTGGGTTTGAGTCAATAATCTGAATACTGGTGAGATAATTCTTGGAATTTGCCTATTGTAATTTGCATTATTGTTTTTGTTTTTGTTGTTTTTTTTATCAAAAAAATAAAAAACAAATTGCAAATGGATTTTCACATTTCCTGAAACCATCATTGGAATCATGATTTTATCTTTTTATGCTAAAATAATTGTGAAGTCACTTCACCAAGTATTAACGAAGAGGATTTTCAAAAATGCATTATCACCAACCCGTAAAAACGCATTCCATTTGTTCATTCAGTTGATAGAATTATTATGAATGTATGTATTCGATGTTTTCAAACTTCTCACAAGTTTTCTTGTAGTATTATTACTCACATTTTTCAGTTTTACCGACGATCGCATTTTGCCGTTGAAGTGATTTTCAAGAATCATAGAAAATTTTCTGAAAAAAAGCATGCTTTGTTAACAATTTGAAGGAGTTTAGTTTCTATCGCACATGACACACCATTTATCATAAGAATCATTTCAGAAACCATTTGTATCATGACATGATCACTTACCCTTCTCCTTCGAAGATTATTCATCACCCATATATTGAAGTGCATTGTTTCATTGCCTTATCTGTCATGATTTCACAGATGCCTATCTTTGTGAGTCACATACATCTCTTTCTTAGTTTCAGTTCATATTGTTTCCTTACGAATAAAACCATTCAGTTCCTTTCCATGACTACATTGCCTCATTTTCCTTGCCATATAAAATTATTTCTACTGAGATCTTTTCATCTATAGTCCTACCAATCATTTTGTATGAACTCGTGTTGATTGTTGTGGGATTCCTTAAGGCCCACCTTTCAACAAGTCTTTCCCCATCAACCTCAGGACGTTATCTGGGATAGAGACTAGAGTCTTTTTGAGTACCTAGAGGCTTTCATGCCTTAATGGAAAGTTCTCTTGCTGACAATCATGGGAGTAAATCAATGTCCCTTGATTGTTAGGTCTTGCAGGTGGCTTTACATCAACTCATTCATTCGCACTTCGTAAGTTGTACTTAGGTACCTTGTCACTCATTGACATCAATGGTGAGTTTTCCTTGCATTGGTTAACGTCACTCATCAATGGTCGGTAATCCAATGAATTCTTCTCATGCTCGGCATCAGCACGTTCATTCGCATGACTAGAATTGTACCATCGAGTTTAGCAGTGGGTGAATACTATACACTTTTCCATGAATCCATAAAAAATTGCAGCAGTATTTTTCCATCCATATGAGAGTAGCACATTTCCACTTTCATACTTCCTCTTTTCCATGATTCATCAACAACAGTTCAGATTCCTCCACTTCACATTCTCTGATCCAACAATTAGAGAAGTTGCAGCTACAACATTAGTCACCTTTCACATGATCATGTAGTAGTGACATCTTCCATGCTCTAGCAACCACATCAACCATATTCCTATTGAATAGTTCATCAACATTTTGGGTAACTAGAGATGTGTTATTTTCTAAAATTTAATCATGTAATTCCTCAACTACTAGCAATGAATAATTTGGAAAAATCCCTCACCATTTTCCTTTCCTTTTCACTTCTATGAATCATGCCACATTTCATGAGGACATGTAACCAATTCAATTGGGGGAGGGGGGAGGAGAACTATATTCGCTATCATCACTTCATTTTTCCACTACCATTATTCCATTTTTCGTCTCATTTACCATTTAGCAACATGTTTTTTCTTCCAACAATACTTTGTTTCACTTTGTTTCACTTTTCTTCATAAGAATTGATATACATATTGGCATGACTCACAAATATGAAAAAGAGATTTCTTATACTCGGTGATGTTTCCTTATGCACATTGATAGATTATCTTTTCCTGTAAATATATGTGTAAATTATTATCATAAAAACAAGAGAACAAATAATGAAATAAATGGTGTTAACACAAGAACCAACATTCTTTATGTTCGTGGTTGTCACACAAGAACCAACCATAAGAAAATGCCATCTATTACTCATGTCATTCCCATCCTCGAAACATTCATTATCGTCACTCCATTTTTCCACAACCATTATTCCATTTTACGTCTCATTTACCATTTACCAACATGTTTTTTCTTCCAACGATACTATGTTTCACTTTGCTTCATAAGCATTGATATACATATTGGCATGACTCACAAATATGCAAAAGGGATTTCTTATAATCGATGATGTTTCCTTATGCACATTGATAGATTATATTTTCTAGTAAGTATATGTGTAAATTATTATCATAAAAAAAAAGAACAAATAATGAAATAAATAGTGTTAACACAAGAACCAACATTCCTTATATTCATGGTTGTCACACAAGAACCAACCATAAGAAAATGCCATATGTTACTCATGTCATTCCCATCCTGGAAACATTCATTATCATCACTCAAAGTCGAAATTCAGATGCCAAAATTTCTTGAGAAGATCCATGCATAGTTGCATGCAAACATGCAAAACATTCAGTTGGGGGTATGTTGGGACTCAGAAATGTCGTATTTTCATCCACCTTTCCCTTCATCAGTATTCACATTTCATCGCCCCATTAACCTTTCATGATATCATTTTCATAAATATATTTGGGTTTCACCTTATTATTTTCCACTTTATTCATTTTAGTATTAAAAGGGAATTTGTGATTAAATATTACAAAATTGGTATGTCTTCATATATATCTCAAAAATGTGTGAGCTTTATCATGTGTAGGAATATGTGAAGGATTAATTCAAAAATAGTTCTCGAATACTTCGTCCACCATTTGAAGACTTGAGGAGATAATTCAAGCCTATTTCAAGGAGAATATCATGGGGAGTGGATAACATATCTTATCCAAGATATATGAGAGATATGTGTGAGGATTTGAGGGCATCATATTTTGTAATAATGGGAAATTGGTTGAGAGAAAAGTGGATCTGTAATTATGAGATGCTTATATTATTTTCAAATCTCTCATGTATAAAAGAGAGTGCCCTCTCTTCATGAGAGGGGGAGAATCGTTATGATGTAGATTGGATTCATGTAAAGAGTCTTTTTGTAAACCTACTTTTTGAAGATTAATGCAAGTTTGAATTTAGTGATCTTGTGTCTTTTATAAGTTAGCATATGCTGATCTAAAATCTTCCATGTTGGCATCGACAAGGGCCACTGATTCATCTTGGTAAGCTCATTGTAAATTATTAGTGTAGATTTTCATTTCACGTACCTGTTATTTTGATTTCATATTATTTTGTTTTGATTTCACTATTAGAATATGTTGCAAAGTGTGGCAATGCAGGAACAATTGGATCTCCATATTTCACCATACATGAGATTTAATGGAGCATCCCACTACACTTAGATTTCTTTTCCAGAATTTATTAGGTTACACATTTCTAACATATGCACAATCAAGACCTCCATCTCTCACCGTACATGCACCTATAATGGAATGTTGCGAAAGTGCAAAGTGTTAATTGTTGTTAGTTTAGTGGCTCGATGAGATAGAATCAAAATTAATATTTTCCTTTCATGAGCCATCAATGAACAGGTCCATCACCTGAGAAAAAGATTTACATCATATGCTTGTTTATGCATTTTTCCTTCTGAATTTTAAAATGTGTGGAGACTGTTATCTTTGAAGTGTGAAAATAGAGTATTGAGTTTCAAATGTCTCTTCTTCATTATATACTCAGTAGACATAGATATACTACCTGATTCCAGCACATATAGTGCATCAACTCTCCCGATAACGAATCACAGTCAATAATTTATGTTTGGTAATATATTATGCATATAATTGCACCAACATTTTGGTGTTGTTGTCGGGGAATTGTAAATGGTAATAGGTAGCATTTGAATTATATTTATTTAATGATTTTGGATTTGTTTTATGGACGAACTAAGGGTGGACATAATATGGTAAGATGTGAGGGAAGAGCCCACATATCCACTTTAGTGGGATTTCTCCAAAGTTAGGTTGTCCTCTCCCTCTTATGAAGAAGTGTGTTTCTCCTTATTTTATGCAAAAGTGTTCTTTTATTTATGAAAGTTTATTTTTTATTTATGATGAGCTAACTTGTGTGAACTGATAATAACCGCGTGATAGCAGGGTCCCAATAATGCAAGGATTTCAAGTTTGGTGTGTTTTATTTTTACAAATAGTTTTAATTTCTTAGTTTTAAAATTCAAATCTTTGATGACAAATCATTTTTGGGGTGCTATAAGAATCTCCTTTTTCAATATGGTTTAACAATGAGTTTAATCTATACGAATCTCTTGAAACATCTCACTCAGATTCTTGCAAAGGTTTGGATCTCCTCTTCTCACAAAATGGAGATCTTGACAACAACCGAGGGCTTAATTACTCCTCTAGCAACGAATGAGACATCAACATTTGAGGGATCCTGCAGATTTAATGAAGAACAATTATGCGAGTAGGAGATCGAGGAGGACAACAAGGAGTTGCAACATGATATGAAGGAGGGAAATCGCGCCTACGAAATCCTTATTGAACGATTGTTTCAAGCGAGTACAAGGTTAGATCCATTTATTTTTTCTTTTTATTTTGTTAATTTACAGTTTCAACAGTTAATTTTTCATGTTTATGTATATTTTCGATTGTCATTTGCGAAATTCACAATGAACATATTCTTATTACTGTTTCACTTATGGTTACATTGGGTCTTTCAGTACACTTAATTAATTTCTAACTTCCAATTAGAGTAGAGTAGATAGGTTCAAAGGAATAAAACATATCAGTTTCAATGTGAATAAGTAAGCTCTCCTTATGTGCTTTGTGTGATCTTGTGGATCAGAAAGTAGGATGTCTATAAATGTTTTCAAGAAGCATAACAAAGTAAAAAAAAAATATTTAATTTTTTTGAGATCTCCATTTGCTAATAAATTTATTTTTCTTCAATTTCATTTGAATTTGAATTGTTTTTTATTTTCATTCAAAATTTAAGAATAATACAGTAAAATAAAATAAAAAATAAAATAATTTTGGCTTTGTGTTTTGATCTTAATATAGTAGCTTTGTGTTTTATTTAACATAGGAATAAAGACATATATATATATATATATATAATAAAAAATAATGGTCTAGTTGTGTAATGCTGAGTGCTTGGTTGGTCTAACGCACAGAGCCATGGCTATCGTGTCCTTCACCTTACCAAAAATAAAATATATGCATTGCTTCATAATATGGAAAGGATTTTTCCATGCATGTATTTCTTGCGTACATGATTTGACATATAAGACATTGTGGTTGCAAGATTCTCCATGTGAAGATATAACGAGTATATTGTATGATGTATTTGATTATTTTGAGGAGTCGTCAAGTTGTTGAATTACAAGAAGCTGCCAGTGCGCTATTTTAATCGCCAATATTTGATAATTGGTGGATCCCCTGCTACTCGGATGAGACTCACACAGTAGCCTTCTTATAGGCCTTGAAAGATTTGTAAGCCTGGCATTGAAGTGCGCCGAGGAAACTGCCGCAGATCGAACGAGCATGAGTGAAGTAGTGAAGGAGCTGGAATCAATTGCACAGAAACCTAGTTGAGGAGAAGGAAAATCTAATTGACGATGGGAATTTATCAATGGATTTTGGAATCTCATAGCTGCCATATTCATTTTAAAATTATTTATAAATCTAGCTAACGATGTGCGTGAAATTTGACGAAGATACAACCAACAAACATCAATACACGACTCTACTAGAAATTAAATTATTACAATGGTCGAATTGGGATGCAATTTTACAGATTTCTTACCCAATATGTAATTGACCTGTTGTTTGAAAATGTGATAAGAAGGCTTGGTTCATAGATTCGATTTCCACATTGTAGGGACTGCTTGTATCTAGAGAATAAATCATTTTGCACCGATGCGAGGAATGATGTGCTTATTGTGTATTTGCACCATCTTTGACATAAAAAAACTCACCCGAAGTACAAAAGTTCTGATGGAATGTGTATTGGGTATAAGTTGACGATATGGTTTCTTTATATAGCCGTCACTTTTCCCATGAAAGCTCAGCATCATAGATTGAGAGTGAGCAATAGAAAGGGCGTTCTCCACCATATGTTTCGAGGTACTGGTGAGAAAAGGGTGATTTAGCTCTTTCCAGAAGGATATGGGAATAAGGATTGTGGATGGATAAGAACCAGTTGTATCATTTCCTGTTTTCTATTGGTTACGGGATCAAATTATTTTATAATGGATCAAAAACAAATTCCCCAATTTTCGTTATAATCTAGGCTTAATTCTCTTTGGATAGGCTCCTGAAAAATCCATTCATGGATTTTTGCTGCCAATATTTGGCTACACAAGTCATAGACTTGGCCATTTACAGATTTTTCCTTTAATATTCCAACATTGTGTGACAACTTGTCATGACTCTGCAGTATTTACGGTTTTTCTCTATGCACATTAATTTGCCAGATTATCATTCTGCCAAGGTGTCTTGACATTGTCAAATAGTCGTCACGTTGTCAGACGACCAAACGATATTTCACGTTGTCAAACAAATGCACGTTATAGTTTTTCAAACATTATTAGGCCCCCGGGAAGAACATGTCTATTGCTATCAACTATTCTCATTGTTCTTGGAATCATTATCGATTAATTGTTCTTGTTGCATATCAATATACATTTCCTCCTATATATTCAATATTGATGTCTCAAAATTTAAAATGATCGGATGGATCAATGAAGCAAGTTAGCCTCTGCAACGCTAAAATCATCAGTATATACAATGAACATATCACTGGATTCTTTTATTTTCAGTATTTTTGGGCATTTAAGATGGTTGATCAGTATCATGGAATGATGCAGAAAGTTCATGATCATGCACCCAATTCAACTCAGATCTTGGGTTTCATCACCCTGTTCATTTCTGGTTCAATTTTGTTGCTTTTGACGAGTCTCACATTAACTGGAATGGTTGTAGGATTGGTGGTTCTCACTCTTGTTCTCATTTTATTCAGTCCCATATTGATACTTGTGGCAACTGTGTTTTTTGTAGCAATTGGAGGTTTCTTGAATGTTGGAGGGTTTGGATTGGCAACCTTATCTGCCATATCATGGATTTACAAATACATTAACGGCAGGAATCCCCCTGGTGCATACCAGATAGACTATTCCCGCATGTGTATTTCATATACAACAAGCCATGTTAAGGAATATGCTTGTGAGTATAGTGGGTATTTTTAGGGAATTATTCCTTACAGTTGGACTTATTGCAGACATCCTCGATTTTGGAGAGATAGAATGGCCTCTATAAAACGAAGGAGAGATTCATGTGCCTCACAAACTTGATCTCTGTGTCAATTGTTACAAAGTAAAATTTGTTGTGATCAATTGATTAAGTTGACAATCAGATCCTTGCAAGATACAGGGAGAATCATATTTGTTTATAAATTTATGAATAACATGTAAGGGTATCAAAATATTGCAGTACGGGTGTCTCTCCAAGTTTGATTTGTATGGCTACAGGAACACTAATGTATTTACTCATGAATCATTTGATGGTTCGATTGGGATCGAGTCAATAATCTCAAGACTGGTGAGATAATGCTTGGAATTTGCCTATTGTAATTTGCATTATTGTTTTTGTTTTTGTGGTTTCTTTTATCGAAAATAAAAAAATAATTAAAAAACAAATGTTTTTGTTTTTGTGGTTTCTTTTATCGAAAATAAAAAAATAATTAAAAAACAAATTGCAAATGGATTTTCACATTTCCTGAAACCATCATTGGAATCATGTTTTTATATTTTTATGATAAAATTATTGTGAATTCACTTCACCAGGTGGTATTAACGAAGAGGATTTTCAAAAATGTGCTATCACCAACCGGTAAAAACGCATTCCATTTTTCATTTGGTTGATAGGATTAGTATCAATTTACGTATTCTATGTTTTTGAACTTCTCACAAGTTTGCTTGAAATATTAGTACTCACATTTTTATATTTTAGAGATGATCACATTTTGTTGTTGAATTGATTTTCAAGGATCATAGAAACTTTTCCGAAAAAAAGCAAGCTTTGTTAACAATTTGAAGGAGTTCAGTTTCTATCGCACATGCCACACCATTTATCATAAGAAGTCTTTCAAAAACCATTTGTATCATGACATGATCACTTACCCTTCTCCTTCTAATATTATTCGTCATCCATATATCGAAGTCCACTGTTTCATTTCCTTATCCTTCATGACTTCACACACGCCTATATTTCTAAGTCGCATACATCTCTTTCTTATTTTCAGTTCATATTTTTTCCTTACGAATAAAACCATTCATTTCCTTTCCATGACTACATTGCCTCTCTTTCCTTTCCATACAAACTTTTTTCTACTGAGATCTCTTCATCTATAGTCCTACCAATCATTTTGTATGAACTCATGTTGACTATTGTGGGATTCCTTAAGGCCCACCTTTCAACAAGTCTTGCCCCATCGACCTCAACACCTTATCTTGGATAGAGACTACAGTCCTTTCGAGTACCTAGAGGCTTGTATGCCTTAATGGAAGGTTATGTCACTGACAATCAAGGGTATACATGAATGTCCCTTGATTGTTAGATCTTGAAAGTGGATCGACATCAACTCATTCATTTTCACTTCACAAGATGTACTTAGGTATCTTGGCACTCATTGACATCAATGGTGAGTTTTCCTTGCATTGGTTAACGACACTCATCAATGGTCAGTAATCCAATGAATTCTTTTCATGATCGACATTGGCACGTTCATTCGCATGACTAGAATTGTACCATTGAGTTTAGAAATGAGTGAAGACTATACACTTTTCCATGATTGCATCAACAGTTGCAGCAGTATTTTTCCAACCGTATGAGAGTACCATAGTTCCACTTTCATACTTCCTCTTTTCCATAATTCATCAGCAATAGTTTGTATTCCACCACTTCACATTCTTTGATCCAAGAATTACAACACTCGCAACTACAAAAACAATCACAAAAATCACCTTTCACATGATCCTACAATAGTGACATCCTCAATGCTCCAACAGTCCCATCAACCATATTCTTATTGCATATTTCATCAACATTTTGGGTAAGTGGAGGTATGCTAGTTTCTAAAATTTAATCATGTAATTCCTCATCTACTAGCAATGAATAATTTGGAAAAATC
>JZKD02S2286199.1:501360-512821 GCA_000966675.3 Picea glauca | reverse complement strand
AATACTTCCTCCACCATTTCAAGATTTGAGGAGATAATTCAAGCCTATTTCAAGAAGAAGATCATGAGGAATGGATAACATATCTTATCCAAGATATATGAGAGATATGTGTGAGGATTTGAAGGGATCATAATCTGTAATAATGGGAAATTGGTTGAGAGAAAAGTGGATCTGTAATTATTATATTCTTATCTTCTTTTCAAATATCTCATGTATAAAAGAGAGTACCCTCTCTTCATGAGAGGGGGAAAATTGTTATGATGTAGATTGGATTCACGAAAAGGCTCTTTTTGTAAACCTACTTGTTGAAGATTAATGAAAGTTAGAATTCAATGATCTTGCGTCTTTTAGAAGTTAGCATCTGCTGATCTAAAAGATTCCATGTTGGCATCAGCAAGGGCCACCAATCTATCTTGGTAATATTATGGTAAATTATTAGTGTAGATTTTCATTTCATGTACCTGTTATTTTGATTTCATACTATTTTGTTTTAATTTCACTATTGGAATTTGTTGCAAAGTGTGGCAACACAGGAATAGTTGGATCTCCATATTTCACCATACATGAGCTTTAATGGAGCATCCCACTACACTTAGATTTCTTTCCGAGAATTGATTAGGTTACACCTTGATAAGACATGCACAATCAAGACCTCCATATCTCACCCTACATGAACCTATAATGGAATGTTGTGAATGCGCAAAGTGTTAATTGTTGTTAATTTAGTTTCTCCAGGAGATAGAATCAATATTCATCTTTTCATTTCACGAGCCATCAATGAACATGTCCATCACCTAAGAAAGAGATTTAGATCATATGCTTGTTTATGAGTTTTGCTTTCTAAATTTTGAAATGTGTGGATTGTTATCTTTGAAGTGTGAAAACAAAGTGTTGAGTTTTGATGTCTCTTGTTTATGCTATACTCATAAGACGTATATATACTTCCTGTTGTCAACACATATAGTGCATGAACTCTACTGATTACATATCCTATTCGATGATTTATGTTTGGTAATATATTATGCATATAATTGCACCAACAATCCCCAAGACTCCTTTATAACTCATGAGAGTCACTATGAGTTCTTGGTCATGCCCTTTGGCCTATGTAATGCCCCCTCCACCTTCAAAATCCTCATGAATCATGTATTCTCTCCTTTTCTCCATCATTTTGTCATAGTTTTAGTTGATGATATTCTCATCTATAGTAAAACTTCGCAATCCCATCTTGCCTATGTGGATCAAGTTCTTCATCTACTCTCTTAGAATCAACGCTTCCTCAAACACTCTAAATGTTCCTTTGGCGTCTAGAAATTCAAGTACTTGCATCATATTTTTGGCAAGGCTAGTGTACGGGTGGATCCTAAGAAGATTGAAGCAATGAAGTATTGGCCTCTCCCTAAGACTATCAAACACTTGTATAGTTTTTTGGGTTTAACCGACTATTATCGTAAGTTTGTTTAGAATTATATAAATATTGTGGCACCTCTCACTGATATACTTAAAAATAATTCTTTCGCTTGGACTCCCGCAGCTAATATGGCCTTTCAAGCATTGAAGGTGGCTATGTGTAATACTTTGGTCTTGGCCCTTCATGATTTCAAAAGGACCTTTTTCCTAGAATGTGATGCCTCCAAGAGAGGAATTGGAATAGTCCTTATGTAAGAGAGCATACCTTTGGCCTTTACCAGAAAACAATTTTAGAATTCCATTTGGCACAATCAATCTATGAAAAGGAAATGTTGGCTATTATGCATGTAGTGGATCTCTGGTGCGCTTATATCTTGGGGAAACACTTCCAAATTGATACAAATCATCAAAGATTCAAGTATTTTCTAGAGAAACCACCTTCCTCTATACAGAAACAAAAATGGGTAACTATCCTCTTTGGATATTACTATGAGATCATTTACTAGAAAGGTAAAGAAAATGTTGTTGTCGATTCTCCTTCTTGAAAATATGAAGATGAAGGGTCCCTGTTCTTCCTATCCTCCATTGTACTAGATTGGATCAAAGTTGTTCACCAATAATGGCTACAAGATCCTATAATTTTGCATCTAATCCAACAATTATAAGAAATTTCTCCAGTTTCTCATGGGTACTCTTCGCATAATGATGTCATTCACTACAAAGGTGATGCAGACCTATCAGCCCTCGGGCCGAGATCCTCTCACAAGATCATTTTTTATCTTCTTGAGCCAGATCGACTCTTTCGACTCCCTGCTGGAATCTGAATTTCAGTCGATCCATAGGTCCTTTTGAAATCTCTCATGTGCAAACAACACTAGGAGTGAGCTCCTCCCTTTCGTGCTACCACAGCGCTATGACCAAGGCCCAATTCCAAAGGCTCTTGTTGCAACTCGCAACTCATGAGTTCGTGAGTCGTGACTCCCAACTCTTCCTTCTCAATCCCGTGATATCTGAGATTACGAAATGGGTATAGCTCCCCTCTGTCAGCGCCCTCCACGCATGACCACCGACTAAGCTTATTTCTAGCTCCTCTCACTACTTGCCACTTCACAAGTTGTGGCATCCAACCTTGGCACCTTTCTTTCACGAAACCCCGAGAAGCGATCTTGACTTTTCTCCCCGCGTTCCTACTACTCGCGACTTCACAAGTTTCAATCTCGAGTTCTCATGCTCTTATCTCACGAATCCCCAAGACAGGACAAGTCAACGGAGTATTGACTCCTTCCTCTAGGAAACACGTGTTCACCTTCCAGTCACGTGGGCCCCACCTTGTGGTTCTGCCACGTGTCTCTTATGCCCAACTTCGACAATTCGTGACTTTGCTTCCAGAAGCATTACCTCCTTTGTATCCCGACACCTGAAGTGTCAAGATCCTGAAATCCTCGCTACCCCTTATCGCAGCTCACGACTTCGGGACTTTCAGGACAAAAGTCTTGACTTCCTATCCGTCGATATGACGAAATGCCAAAATTCTAACACGTCGTCAATGCAGGTCCCATAACGGAACTTCTCACCTTTTTGGAGTTTCGAACTTCATGACTTCACGTATCCTGATTCTAAACTTTCACTCTTCAACCCACGAAACCCCGAAATGAGATTATGTGAGTGATCCAACAACCCCTGTTGGCTCAGATCCTACGATTTTGCTAGCTCCTCGCGATTTCACCACTCACGATTTGGAGCACCCAATCTTTGGGCTCTCACTTTGCGAACCTCTGAGTTCACGAGATCCCTTGATCTTTGCCACCTGTCCTCCTCCAATGGACGGTTGTGATTCTCTCGTGACTTTGCCACTCACAAAGTTGAAGGATTTCTCTTTCTGACCTCCGGTGTCTGAATCCCCGATATGGGTGATCTCGCGACAGGTGTCCTCCTTCTAAAGGACAACTTAGATTCTTTCACGGTTTTGTGACTTCGCCTTTCGCAACCTCGTGAATCTTGATCCAAAGATTTTAAACCATAACTCCCCTGCTCCTCTGCACGATCCGATAGTTCTCGGGACTTCGCGAATTCTCCACGGAGAATTCCGATCATCCAATTTCTCCTTGATCATTTATGTGAAATGAATAAAGTGTTTTTCCATGAAACTTATCCACCTGCAAAACAGCGTCACTGCGCCTTCTTACAATACTTCAAGGAACTAGCCCTCTTGAGATTCTCTTCGACAACTTCGAAGACTCTATCCCTCCTGATCTTTCTCCACAACTCGAGTCTTCAAGAAGACTCCTGCATGCACTCCTTGTGGAAATTCTTCAAATACTTCCAAGTATTTGAACCTCTTCAACTTTGTGCACTCTCTGCAACATCAGTCCTTCAACAACTCCCTCAGGTTGTAGCTCTGAGACTTCACTCGGCCTGAACACTCCTTGCACGGTTCCTATTCTTAACTTGCACTTCTGTGAGAATGAGAACAATGTTATCCCTCTTGAGCTTGCAGAGATGAACTCTTACTTCTATCAATGCACACCTTGTGGACAATTTCATTGCACTCCTTGCAGGAAAACTCTTACTTAGACAGAGAAACAATTGAAACTCATTTCCTTACTCTCCCTCTCTTCAGATTTCAGATATTAAATATGAAATAATACATTCACGCATCAAAGAAAATTCATAACAAAGAGTAACAAACATATATCAATCAGCATGTACAAACACAAAAAGCAATTGAACACCATGACTCTGAACTAAAGATCTTTGTATTAATCTAGAACTTTTGTACATGGGTTTTTACTTTACACAGCTCTCTGCTTCTGCTCTCCATGCTCTCTTCGATTGATTATGCTGCTAATAATACAATGATACAAGCGAGGGTGTCTATATCCATTTTCCCTCTGGCTCCTAAAACTGTCTAATATAAGAATTCAAGTCTACCTACTTACATTTACTAGAATAAATGTCTCTTAGTCCTTCAGACGA
The DNA here is from genome assembly GCA_000966675.3 of Picea glauca. Lineage (NCBI taxonomy): Eukaryota > Viridiplantae > Streptophyta > Pinopsida > Pinales > Pinaceae > Picea > Picea glauca. The sequence goes on along the minus strand of JZKD02S2286199.1, from coordinate 508,435 downwards.
GAGCGGGATGCTCAAGGTCAGATTACAATCTACAAGTACGCCATTTCTTAACTATTTTATTTATGTTTGGTGCATCGAACTTCAAAACATTTCAAACAATTCATCATGTGCCAAAATGAATTGGTGCTTGTCCCACGCTCGCTTGTTGTTGGCAATGCTCCTGCATCATACTCCCTCGCTTGAAAATTTTCATGGGATCCTGTCCATGAGCTCTTGCACAGTCTATCCATGCTTCTAGATCTCTTCTTCATTCTCCCAGCTGGCATATTCAATTGGATGTGCCTTTCACTTGACCAAGTATTCAAAATATTCCCTTCTTTTGGTCCTTTTGGTAACTCTTTTGTTGAATATGCTTTCCATTTGCGGCTTCTCTGCAACTGGCATCTATTTAGTCCACTGAATCTCTGGTTGTTCATCACTTGTTCCTACTTCCTCAGATTTGTAAGATTACAAATATGAGATGTTGAATATCGGAGAAATTATGATCCCATCAGGTAATTCAATCTCATAAGCAATTGCCCCAATTTTCCTCAATCCCTTACATGGTCCGATCTTCATTTTTAGTTTGTTATATGTCTCGTTCGAGAACATTTCCTTTCTCATATGTGCTAGACTCAAATCACCAACCTCAAATTGAAGTTGTCTCTTGTGTTGATCTTCTCTGTGCTTATACTTTTAGCTCGAGTTTTTCAATCACTCCTTCACCTGGATGTGAAGTTCCTTCATTGCTTTGGCAAAATCTTTTGCACTATCACTTCTTATATCATCCCTTTATGAATCCCTCAGTTCATATACTCCTCTTGCCTATGTCCCATAAACAATTTGGAATGAACTCTGCCCTGTTCTTCTGTTTAGGGATTCGTTGTATGAAAATTTTTCCTATGGCAGAATATTGTCGCATTGATTGTGGTGTTATGTCATCAATCTCCTCAGCAAGTCTCCCAAACTCCTGCTCACAACTTCTATCTATACATCCATCTAAGGATGATAAGCTGAACTGAATGACATGTTTGTTCCTATCTTTTTCCATAAGGTTCTCCAGAAGTGTCCCATGAACTCAGTGTCTCGATCCGAAACTATGCTCCTTGGTAAGCTATGAAGTCAAATAACTTCTTTGAAAAATATATTCGCAATGTGAGTTGCGTCACTAGTTTTCTGACATGGTATGAAGTGTGTTATCTTAGAAAATCTATCTACCACTACAAAGATCAATTCAAACCCTCTTTGCATTCTTGGCAGCCCCAATATGAAGTCCATGCTTATCGCATCCCACAACCTCTCAGGTATGGGTAACAGTTGATATAAGCCTGCATTCTGCCTCTTTCCTTTTGAATGATGACAAATTCTACATCTGTCCATGAATATTTTGACGTTTTCTCTCATTCCTGGCCAAAACATATGACTCGTTTAACTTTGAGAACGTCTTGTCATGACCGAAATGCCTGGCCAATCCTCCACTGTGTTTCTCCTTCATCAAATTCTCCTTCATGGAGCATTTTGGAATACAAAGTTGATTACCCTTAAACAATAATCCTTCCTGGATCATGTATTATGTCCATTATCTTATGTACCTGAGAATTGGATTCTCAGTCACCTCATACACTTCTTTAAAATCTGGATCATCTCTTTACATGTTCCTGAAATCATCAAAACCCAGTGTTTTGACTCTAAACTCTTGCAATAGCAAACATTTCTTGCTCAAAGCATCAACAACCTTTTTAGCAGTTCCAGAAATATGCTTGATTACAAAAGTAAATTTTTGCATGTATTCAACCCATTTTACATGTCTTTGATTCAACTTCTCCTGTTGAGTCACAAATTGCAAAGCATGATTGTCACTGTATAAGACAAACTCCTTCGAGATTAAGCAATGCCTCCATTTCTTCAATGCCTGAATAATAGCATAGAACTCCTTGTCATACGTGGAGTATTTTACTTTTTCTTCATTCAGCTTCTCGCTGAAGTATGCTATTGGCCTGTCTTCTTGGCTCAAGACTGCCCCTATTGCAAATCCACTTGCATCACATTTTACCTGAAATGTCTTTTTAAAATCCAGCAACACCAAAATTGGTTGTTCCATGATTTTCCTTTTCAACAAATTGAAGCTTTTCTCTGCTTCTTCTATCCAGTGAAAAGACTTGTGTCTCTTATTCACTGTGTCCATCATCGGTGCACTAATTCCACTAAAATTCCTGATGAATTTCCTGTAGAAACTAGCCAATCTGTGAAAACTTCGAACCTCAAATATACTCTTTGGAAATGGCCAATTCTTAATTACCTCCACCTTATCTAGATCCATCCTCAATTTATCTGCAGAAATAACAAAACCAAAATAAATGAGCTCTGTCTTTGTGAACGAGGATTTCTTCATGTTTATCAACAACTTCTCTTGTTGTAGCCTCTTCATCACTGTAGCCAAATGTTTCATATGCTCTACCTCTGTTTTAGTAAAAATCAATATGTCATCAAGATACACAATGACAAATTTTCCGATGAAATCCTTCATGACTTCATTCATCAACCTCATGAAAGTACTCGACGCGTTTGTTAGACCAAATGGCATGAAAATCCATTCATACAACCCTTCGTTAGTCTTGAAGGTTGTCTTCCATTCATCTCCTTCCCTCATGCAAATCTGATGATATCCACTTTTCAAATCAATCTTCGAAACAAATTTGGCTCCACTCAAGCAATCCATCAGATCATCCATCGTTGGCAATGGAAATGTGTACCTGATGGTTATCTTGTTGATTTCCCTCGAGTTAGTACACATCCTCCAGCCTTCTTCTTTCTTCAGACTGAGCACTATCGAAACATCACATGGACTCAAGATTTCTCTAACCAACCCTTTGTCCGTTAAATCCTGGACCTATCTTTTGACATCTTCATTCTCCTGCGGTGTCAATCTGTACACTGCTTTGTTTGGTAAACTAGCTTCATGTATGAGATCAATATGATGACTCACACTTCTGATCGGTGGCAATGAACGAGGTAGTTCGTCCTCTACTATGTCAGCAAACTCTTCCAACAGTTTCTGAACCTCTTCCGGTAATCATCTACCCTTGTACTGGTTAAAACAAAATTAGGCTTCCTGACCACAATGAATTTTGGTTCCTCCTTCTTCTTAACCTCTATAAGAAGTTCCTTCCCATACATGAGAAGTACAACATTTCTTACTTCATATTTCACCTCCTTATCTTTGATTGGAAGCAACATGTGAGTTCTCCCATTCTTCTCTAGGGTGTATGTGTTCTTCCTCCCATCATGAATCACATTTTTGTCATATTACCACGGTCTACCCAGCAATAGATGACAAACATCCATGTGAATAGAATCATAGAGTATTTCATCTTTATACCCTCCTATTTTAAATTCAGCTAAACATTGTTTAGTGGCATTTACCTGATGTCCTTTTCGTAGCCACGAAACTCTGTATGGGCTCGGATGTTCAATAGTCTCCAAATCCAATTTTTATACCATATCTGTAGAAACAAGATTATCTTTGTTACCATTGTCCATGATGAATTTGCATGCCGAGTCTTTGGTCTTGCAAGAAATCCGAAAAATTATGTTCCTTTGGACCGAACTCTCCACCTCCTTCTCTGGTGTTAAGAGAAATTTTTGCATCATCAGTGATCTTCTTCCTTTAGCATCCTCTGCCTCAACATTCCACCTCTGTGCTTCGACGATGTGAGTTTCACCACCTTCTTTCTTTTTGTCTGGACACTCATAAGACTTATGTCCAAACATTCCACATGTGAAGCATTTCACCACTCCACCTCTTCCTCTTCCTCTACCTCTGGTACGAGGAAACATGTTTCCATCATCATACTGACCTCTCTATTCGGTATGCTGCCCTCTCTATGATCTTCCACCTCTCTCAGTTTGAGTCTAAGATTTATTCCACTCTTCCTTGGGTTTCTGATTTCTATCCTGGGAAACTGCTTTGCCTCTGGCTTGACTTTTGCCTCGGCCTCTTTGACCTTGTTTTCTGCTCAGCTTCTCTTTAGCCTTCAGAGCCATTTGATAAGCATATTCCACCATTTGGATGATCATCATGCTCATCTCATCATGAATGTCGTATCTCAGACCATTCATGTACCTAGAAACATTTTCATCATCACTTTCGCGATGACCTACCCTGATGTTCAACCTCTAAAATTATTCAGTGTACTCCTTCACCAACATCAGCTTCTGTCTCAAATTTTTCATTCTCTGAAACAGAGTACTTTGGTAATCCCTGGGAATAAATTTTGCCTTCATCTTTGCGATCATCCTATCCCAACTCTTGATTTTCTGCTTGCCTTTGCAACGTCTGTCATCTTGTAGCTCATCCCACCACAATGTTGCATGTCCATTCAATCTTGTGACAACATGTTTGACCTTTTTGTCTTCCTTGACATCTTCATAGTCAGAATATGTGTCCAGAGATCTAATATAGTATAGAATTTCTTCAACATCCAGGTTTCCTTCATATACTGGAATATCCAATTTTTCTCTAGCACCCATCCTTGCAACAACCCTAATTAGGCGTTCATTTGCTGCAACTTCTTCTCTGTCATGTCCAGCTTCATCTTCACTTTCAGATTCACTAAAATCTCCAACATCGGCTATGCACCTCTGTGCGGTCTCCATGTCCTCGAGTCTAGCTCATAGGTCATGCATCTCTCTTTCCATGGCTAGATCAAGGATCTGCCTACCCCTTCTTCTCGGCATTTCCCTCTCCTCTGGTGGATCGGGTGTTTGCCTGTCTCTTCTTCTCAGAGGCATGGTAAATCATTCTTTTCCCTGCTACAAAAAGAAAAGAAATCTTTCTAAGATCTGATATGAACTGACACAGACCTATTGGCCCTCGGGCCGAGATCCGTTCATAGGATCATTCTTTATCTTCTTTAGTTGGATTGGCTCTTTCGACTCCCTGCTAGAATCATAATTTCAGTCGATCCACAGGTCCTTTCGGAAGCTCTCTTGTGAAAACAGCACTAGGCGCGAGCTCTGCCCTTTTGTGCTACCACAGCGCTATGACCAAGTCCTGATTCCAAAGGCGCTTGTCACAACTTGCAAATCGTGAGTTCATGAGTTGTGACTCCCGACTCTTCCTTTTCAATCCCGCGATATCCGAGATTACGAAATGGGTATAGCTCCCCTCTGTCAGCGCCCTCCACGCATGACCACTAGCTAAGCTTAGCGCTAGCTCCTCTTGCTACTCGCCACTTCGCAAGTTGTGGCATCCGACCTTAGCACCTTTCTTTCACGAAACCCCGAGAAGCGATGTTGACTTTTCTCCCCACGTTCTCGCTACTCGCGACTTCGCAAGTTTAAATGTCGAGCTCTCGTGCTCTTATCTCGTGAATCCCCGAGACACGAGAATTCAATGGAGTATTGACTCCTTCCAGTGATGCGTGTTCACCTACCAGACACACAGGCCCCACCTTGTGGTTCTTCCATGTGTCACTTATGCCCAACTTCAACACTTCACGACTTCGCTTCCCAAAGCATTACCTCATTTGTATCCCGACACCCAAAGTGCCCAGATCCCGAACTCCTCGCTAACCCTTATCACAACTTACAACTTCCGGACTTTCAGAACAAAATTCTTGACTTCCTATCCGTCGATATGTCGAAATGCCAAAATTCCGACACATCGTCAATGCGGATCCCACAACGAAACTTCTCACCTTTTTGGAGTTTTGGACTTTGTGACTTCGTGAATCCTAATACTAGACTTTTTCTCTTCAACCCATGAAACCCCAAAATGAGATTACGTGAGTGATCCAATGGCCCCTGTTGGCTCAGATCCTTTGGCTATCCTAGCTCCTCACGATTTCACCACTCGCGACTTGGAGCACCCAATATTTGGGATCTCACTTTGCGAACCTCTGAGTTTGCGAGATCCCTTGGTCTCTGCCCCTTGTCCTCCTCCGATGGATGGCTATGATTCTCTCGCGACTTCACCACTCATGAAGTTGAAGGATTTCTCTTTCTGACCTCCGGTGTCTGAATCCCTGATACGGGTGATCTCACAACACGTGTCCTCCTTCTAACGGACAACTTAGACTCTTTCACAGTTTCATGACTTCACCTTTCACGACCTCACAAATATTGATGCAAAGGTTTTAAATTGTAACTCCACTGCTCCTATGCATGATCCGACGACTCTCGGGACTTCGTAAATTCTCCACGGGGAATTCTGACCATCCAATTTCTCCTTGACAATTTATGCGAAATGAACAAAGTGTTTTTCCACGAAACTTATCCACCTGCAAAACAACATCGTTGCGCCTTCTTACAATACTTCAAGGCATTATACCTCTTGAGCTTATCTTCGACAACTTCGAAGACTCTATCCCTCCTGAGATTTCTCCACAACTCGAGTCTTCAAGAAGACTCCTGCACACACTCCTTGTGACAATTATTCAAATACTTCCAAGTATTTGAACCTCGTTGACTCTGTGCACTCTCTGCAACAATAGTCCTTCAAAAACTCCCTCAGGTTGTAACTCTGAGACTTCACTTGGCCTGCGCACTCCTTGCACGGATCCAGTGCTTAACTTTCACTTATGCGAGAATGAGAACAATGTTATCCCTCCTGATCTTGCAGAGATGAACTCTGAGTTCTGTCAACGCACACCTTGTGGAAAATTTCACTGCACTCCTTGCAAGAAAAATCTTGCTCAGACAGAGAAACAATTGAAACTCATTTCCTTACTCTCCCTCTCTTCAAATTTCAGACATTAAATATGAAATCATACATTCACGCATCAAAGCAAATGCATAACAGAGAGTAACAAACATATATCAATCAACATGTACAAACACAGAAAGCAATTGAACACCATGAGTCTGAACTAAAGATCTTTATATTAATCCAGAACTTATGTACATCGATTTTTACTTTACACAGCTCTCTACTTCTGCTCTCCTATGCTCTCTTCGATTGATTATGCTGCTAATAATGCAATTGTTGGAAGATTGGTTGTTGTCATTGATGTCAACCCTAGTCATGGGTTTTGGACCACAAGATTGATGAAGTTATTTGGACATGAAGGAAAATGCACATGCATATAAAACACCC
>JZKD02S2286199.1:456885-481120 GCA_000966675.3 Picea glauca | reverse complement strand
TATTTCTGTTGCTATTTTATATATCATTTCTGTGTATTGTGAAGATTATGCTGGATATTTTACTGTTATTCTGTCATTTCTAGCATTTCGTTTCTGTTCTGCATATTTTATATATCTGGTATCTTGCAAAGTATTCGAGAAGTCTTTTTGAATTAATTCTTCGCATATTCCTACACATGATAAAGCTCACACATTTTTGATATATATATGAAAACATGCCAATTTTCTAATATTTAACCACATATTCCCTTTTAATACTAAAATGAATAAAGTGGAAAATAATAAGGTGAAACCCAAATATATTTATGAAAATGATATCATGAAAGGTTAATGGGGCGATGAAATGTGAGGACTGATGAAGGGAAAGGTGGATGAAAATACAACATTTTTGAGTCCCAACATACCCCCAACTGAACGTTTTGCATGTTCGCATGCAACTATGCATGTATCTTCTCAAGAAATTTTGGCATCTGAATTTCGACTTTGAGTGATGATAATGAATGTTTCCAGGATGGGAATGCCATGAGTAATAGATGGCATTTTCTTATGGTTAGTTCTTGTGTGATAACCATGAGTATAAGTAATGTTGGTTCTTGTGTTAACACTATTTATTTCATTATTTGTTCTCTTTTTTTTATGATAATAATTTACACATATACTTACTGGAAAAGATAATCTATCAATGTGCATAAGGAAACATCACCGAGTATAAGAAATCCCTTTTGCATATTTGTGAGTCATGCCAATATGTATATCAATGCTTATGAAGCAAAGTGAAATAGAGTATCGTTGGAAGAAAAAACCTGTTGGTAAATGGTAAATGAGACGAAAAATGGAATAATGGTAGTGGAAAAATGGAGTGATGATAATGAATGTTTCCAGGATGGGAATGCCATGAGTAATAGATGGCATTATTTTATGGTTGGTTCTTGTGTGACAACCATGAACATAAAGAATGTTGGTTCTTTTGTTAACACCATTTATTTCATTATTTGTTCTCTTGTTTTTATGATAACAATTTACACATATACTTACTGGAAAAGATAATCTATCAATGTGCATAAGGAAACATCACCAAGTATAAGAAATCCATTTTGCATATTTGTGAGTCATGCCAATATGTATATCAATGCTTATGAAGCAAAGTGAAACAAAGTATCATTGGAAGAAAAAACATGTTGCTAAATGGTAAATGAGACAAAAAATGGAATAATGGTAGTGGAAAAATGAAGTGATGATAGATAATATAGTTCTCCACCCCCTCTAACTAAATTGGTTACATGTCCTCATGAAATGTGACATGATTCATAGAATTTAAAAGGAAAGGAAAATGGCGAGGGATTTTTCTAAATTATTCATTGCTAGTAGTTGAGGAATTACATGATTAATGTTTAGAAAATAACATACCTCCACTTACCCAAAATGTTGATGAACTATGCAATAGGAATATGGTTGATATGGTTGTTGGAGAATGGAATATGTCACTACTACAAGATCATGTGAAAGGTGATTAATGTTGTAGCTGTGACTGCTCTAATTGTTGGATCATAGATTGTGAAGTGGAGGAATCTGGATTGTTGTTGATGAATCATGGAAAAGAGGAAGTATGAAAGTGGAAATGTGGTACTCTCATATGGCTGGAAAAATACTGCTGCAATTGTTGATGGAGTCATGGAAAAGTGTATAGTATTCACTCACTACTAAACTCGATGGTACAATTATAGTCATGCGAATGAATGTGCCGATGTCGAGCATGAGAAGAATTCATTGGATTACTGACCATTGATGAGTGACATTAACCAATGCAAGGAAAACTCACCATTGACTTCAATGAGTGACAAGGTACCTAAGTACATCTTAAAAAGTGTGAATGAATGAGTTGATGTTGAGCCACTTGCAAGACCTAACAATCAAGGGACATTGATTTACTCCCATGATTGTCAGCGAGAGAAATTTCCATTAAGGCATGAAAGTCTCTAGGTACTCAAAAGGACTCTAGTCTCTATCCCAGATAATGTGCTAAGGTTGATGGGGAAAGACTTGTTGAAAGGTGGGCCTTAAGGAATCCCACAACAATCAACGCGAGTTCATACAAAATGATTGGTAGGACTATAGATGAAAAGATCTCAGTAGCAATAGATTTGTATGACAAGGAAAACGAGGCAATGTAGTCATGGAAAGGAACTGAATGGTTTTATCCGTAAGGAAACAATATGAACTGAAACTAAGAAAGAGATGTATGTGACTCAGAAAGATAGGCATCTGTGAAGTCATGACAGATAAGGAAATGAAATAGTGCACTTCAATATATGGGTGATGAATAATCTTGGAAGGAGAAGGGTAAGTGATCATGTCATGGTACAAATCGTTTCTGAAAGGATTCTTATGATAAATGGTGTGACATGTGCGATAGAAACTGAACTCCTTCAAATTGTTAACAAAGCATGCTTTTTTTCAAAAAAAATTCTATGATTCTTGAAAATCACTTCAGCAACAAAATGTGATCATTGCTAAAAATGAAAAATGTGAGTAATAATACTGCAAGAAAACTTGTGAGAAGTTCAAAAACATCGAATACGTACATTAATAATAATGATATCAATCGAATGAAAAAATGGAATGCGTTTTTACCAGTTGGTGATAATGCATTTTTGAGAATCCTCTTTGTTAATAGTTGGTGAAGTGACTTCACAATAATTTTAGCATAAAAGATAAAATCATGATTCCAATGATGGTTTCAGGAAATGTGAAAATCCATTTGAAATTTGTTTTTTTATTTTTTTGATAAAAAAACAACAAAAACAAAAACAATAATGCAAATTGCAATAGGCAAATTCCAAGAATTATCTCACCAGTATTCAGATTATTGACTCGAACCCAATCGAACCATCAAATGATTCATGAGTAAATACATTAGTGTTCCTCTAGCCATACGACTCAAAATTGAAGACACACCCTATTGACGGGTGTAACATCCTAACAATGCATTACGATGACAAGCCTTAAGTGATAAGTGCAAAAAAAAATTTTGCTTCAAAAACAATAAAAGTATTTACTTACTAGAACCTAATTTCTATCTTTAATAAATATTTTTATTTTTAAGAGATATATTTATAACCCCCTTTTTGATATTTAGATGCTTACCTTCCTTGTTCTAATCTCTACATTCATTTTTATGGTATAATTTCAATTCTCATGTCTATATTTAGAGTTTCCCAAGCTTCACTTCTTTATCTCTCTAAATATCCTAAGTAATATGTAAAATACAAAATTTAGTAAATTTTTTATTAAATGTTTAATTAAGAACATCTTCTTTAATTTATTAATAATGTAAAGCATAACCTTTTCAATTTTATATTTATTTTACCTTCCCAAATATTTATACTTACAAAACTTATAACGACGTGATACCTTTATTTTTCCAACTTCAAATATTAAAAGAATTTGTAATAATTAATTAGTTCAACTTGTATATATATATTTTTATATGATCTTAATATGTCACAAACCATAATGGCCTTCTTCGCTGTACTAAGGTCAAAAGTGTAACTGTTAACACCTCACTAAAGGTAATAATACTCCTCATCCTACTACCCTCCTTGTGTAGCTATAATCCACTACATTTAACAATGTGAACTTGCCACATAGTTGTGTCAACACATAAATTCAAAGTATGGAAAATTAGTATTAGATGTAAGTGTTAATATATGAAGAAATAAATTTTATTCACCCTTCACTATCAAAAATCTCGACGCATCATAAATACTACTTGACACATCATAAATTCTAGAAACCTCAATCCACACTACAACCTAAAGGGGCTACGCCAAGATAGAAAACTATCAACTTGGGCAGGGCCAGTTATTAATTACGATGCACGATTCAGTTGTACCAAATTGCACACCAAAAACCACATGTAAATTATTTCAAATGAGACGGCGATAAGCGAAACTTGTTTTGTAGTATTTTTTTAATTATGGAAAGTATCCTTTACCCCTAAATGACGAGGATGTGTTGTAGGGATCGAGTTGTTGTCGGTGCTAGAAACCTTGGCCCACGATTCGCTGGCCTCCTGAAATTTAGCTTCTGAAAAAGAAAAACGCAGTCCAAAGGGGCAATTGTTGTCACGTGTCCGCAGATGCAAGCTATGCTAAGGGCCAAGGGTTCTTGTAATTCCCAACCTGACTACGTTTAAGGAAAATTCGTGGAAGATTAAAGCCACACTCTATCAATTTCGGGTTGGGGAAGTAATTAACCCAAGGTGATAATTAAAAATCTATAAGGCAACGACTGAAATTTCGGTTAAGTGGAACTATGTGCATGGTCCAGGTAGAGGTAAAATAATATAAAACGTGGTTAGTGACCGGGAAGGACTCTGCACTACATTCAATAAGGATCAAGGTCAACATCGAAATGCTCAGACAATACAACGGGTTCGAGGAAGGTGCGACTGTTACTGGCCCTAACCTTCTAACTAAGGCTTGACCTGACTGTATCCTCGATTTTTTAAGAGACCTAGGGACACTAGGAACTGGAGTCGAGCAAGAAGACCGTGATCGGTGTTTGACTAAAAAGTTATCTGAGTGAAAATGCTATACGACGTTGGTGTAAGGATAAGGATAGATGTATGCCATTCAAGAATTTGCTGCCAGACACACAGTCGATGTCACATAAACATTGTCTGGATGAAAGTAGAAAATAACTCTCTGATTATTTCTAATTTAACTCCTTTCTTGACATACATTCGTTGTCTCTAAAACATTTGAACAGGAATCACAGATTCACTAATTCAAGGTTGTTCTCATTACTTGCTTCAGTTGAAGTTCAAATCCAGTCGCTACACCCAGAATTTGTACTTGTATAATCAATACGATTCATTTTGTTGTAGTAAAATAAATTTCCAACTCAGATGCATCCATAAGGAGAAACCATTGTTTAACTATCAATACAAAAATGAACTAAAAATCTAGAACTATTGGCAATAAATATGGTTATCCCCTAATGTTAATGATCAATATGCTTCCAATGATAAAATCATCTCCGACTGTTAAATCGTTTTGAATATCAACATTCTATGAACAATAAATCATTTACAATGCATATGAATCGTTGTCCCATATATTAATGTCATCATCAAGAACACTATCCAGATTCTTTATGCTTAGTGCGTTAAGAATTTCCCTGTATATTTCATGGAAGGAACGCAGGTAGGTGTACATAAATGCGGTTAGGTGTAAACTTGTAGCTATTAAATGAATGCAGATATATATAAAGAAAACAAACGTAGACCCAACAATAATGATTGATGATGCTAACAAAATGAAATAATTGGTAGTCGGGAAAGGTAAATGCACAGTCTAAACCAGGTCAGGGTCGCTTTCCAATAAGAGGGTAAATTACTGACTGCAAAATGGTAAATCGAAAAGACAACAAAAACACAAAGGGTAAAGGCAGGTAGTGGAGAGGAATGGTATACTTAGAAAAATTACTTAATCACCAAAAAGGTGCAACGACAGTCAACAACCAAGAACACCAACAGAGGTAGACGGATGAGTTCATCCTTTGCTTTCCATTTTCGCACAGAAAAGTAGGGCGTTGAGATCCATAGGTCTTTTAACGCTAAGGCGACGACCGTAGATCAATATCCTAGCCAATTTCTCAGGTGAGGACTGGCATGCTAGGGACTAAGGAAAACAATCGCAAGGGTCATAGTCAACACCATAGGGCTCTCACGACATGTGGTAAGACGAAGGTCATGGAAATCTATCAACCAATCATTTCACTATGCTATAAAAATTCAGTCATGAAACTAATCAATCAGTTTAACTACTTAAAACACATGGAGATCTAAATCATACATCCTACAACATTCTATCATTCAACCAAAAAGGCGTACCGTTGCCTGTTTTCCTTCTCCAAGTGTCGTCTGCACTCTCCATGCCACTCTCACTCTTCGACCGTTTAGACTACACCGGTACTTCCCAGCCAACGCTAGGGGTACTCATCTTCCCCCTTAGCCACCCGAGCCGCAAAGGGGCCACACACACTATCCAAAGGTTTTGTCTATCTCCCAGCTCGCCTCGCAAGGCCGAGCTACCACTCCTCTCCGAGTTGGGTTTCCCAACTCCCCATAAGTAAATCAGTCAAGTCAATATTTCTGCAACGTAAAGTTACGCAAATAGAAGATGATCTTTCCTTCTTCTCCTCCCTTTCTTTTATAGAGTTTCGAACTTTCTTTCTTTCCCTAAATCTCATTTAATTAAAGGTTTAAAAATAAATTCTCAAAATTTTCTCTCCGTACAAGTGTCACCCATCCCCTACATTCCTCCATTAATTAATTTCTTTAATTAAGTAATTATCTTTATTTCCCTCACCCACCTAGAGTTACTCCTAGAATCACTCCTAGGTGTACCTAGATTCCCTTACAGGTTTTAAAGGGTTTCCCTATTATGAAATTGCTAATTTAGTTCAAAATTAGAAATCTCTTAAATTTGGATTCCTTACTAAGTTGACTTCCCGCTTTTTCCCTCAAGTTCCCCTTTTTCCCCTTTAATGTTACCTCTTTTCGCTAGTTTCCTATTTTATTATTTTTATGTTCCCTCTTTCCCCTTTTTACTTATAACTAAAAAGGCAGGTGTGGAATATAACCCCTTTTCCCTTTTATCATTAATTTAGTATCTTTTAAATTATCAATGATAAAATAATTAATTCCCTTTTTACTTTTTATATCCACATATTTTATTTCTTATTAATAATTTAATTTCTTACTCCCTTCATGTTACAAAATTTATGAAGACCATAATTATTACTTAAGTGGCTTTTGTTTTATCTATTTATTTTATTTTATGTTTCTTTTTAATTATTTTTTTTTTTTAAAGGTAGACAAAAATTTACCCCTAGCGAAATTTTAGACTTAGAAGATAGATTTTGTGTTCAGTGACATTTAATTAGGGAAATTGTTTTAAGATTTCTTAACCTATTATTTGTCTTAGGGCCATCTAGGTTCATCCCTCTATCATCATCAATGCAACATGCCCTTCAGGATGCACTAGGTTATCCAAGGGTTCCACTTGCCTCACCTATTCCCTTGCGCAATGTGCCCTTTAGGACACACTACGTGCTCCAAGGGTGCCACCCACCTCTTGACTGATTGGTAGACATCAACAACCCCTGGAGTCAACACTCCACCAGGTGAAATTGTGGGAGACTAAGGGATTCTAAGGAATAGGGCCCGCACCTTATTGCATGCCCCTTAGAATCATCATGAGTGACTGTCGCAGTCTACCCTCATGGCATCGTGGGTCCTCTTGAACTAGGTAATCGTTAACCTACAGTTCGAGCCACGATGGGAGTGCTAGTAGGTTGTGGCAGGGCTGTTGTCCACACCTCTCCCTCAACATCTCTGGTAGTCATGTGCGGCCCCTTTACTCCATATGTGATTCTGATTGGCAAGCTATCGTCATCCTGCATCATCAACAAATAATGTAAGAACATATCCACATCATATCATCTAATCAGATGCACTAATATCACAGTAAGACAATCAAACCCCAAATAGAAAACTCCCTGAATCGATCCAGAGACCAAGGGGTTCCATTGATGCCTTTGCATCCTCAAGGTCCAAAACCCTACACACTCAGTAAAACCAAGTCAATAGCACCTGTCTATGTCAATGTAGTAAAACATCATGTCATCTACCCGTAACAAATCATAATCAAAGTCAAATGTTTCAATATCATAATAGTCTGGATCACTTGTGAGAAAGTGTCCTCAAAGAATAAGTTCACTCAGTGTGCCAGAGAGGGATGTTACATACACCCTCTCTTGGTCTAAACATCATCCCGAAGTTTCATAGTATAAATGCTGCAATAAGTGTATCACGGTATCATATGTCTATCTATCAAACAAAAATGGAAACTGTTGGCGCATATCATATGCGTCCTCCCAGATCGATGAGTGAGGACTATAATTGTCCCACTGGGCCTTGACTTGATCCACCATTCAACGTCGTAGCTGTCAAATGTGATGATCCAAGATGCAGACCAGCTCAAACGTGAGCACTCCCTCATTCGATTCCTGCATGGAACTCATGTCAATAACATGTGTAGGATCACTAATATAATGTATCAAAACAAATACATGACAAAACATCGTGCATACGCCTCAAGGAATCAGGCAAGGCTAGTCGATAGCCCACGGGCCCCTTTCTCTCCACAATCTTGAAGGGTCCCATGAACCTAGGAGAGAGTTTAGCTTCCTTCCCAAACTTGATAGAACTCTTATGTGGTTTAATTTGCAAGAAGACTCGATCACCGAACTCGTAAATACAGTTGACACAGTGAGCATCGACATAACTCTTCTATTGATCCTACGCTTCTTTAATCCTTTGTCTTATTGTTTTCATTTTCTCTTCCATTTCTTGGATCGCTTTTGGTCCCACTAGGACCCTATCCTCAAGACGATCTGAACTCAAGGGTGTCTGACATGGTCGTCCGTAAAGAAACTTGAAAGACGCCATCTTAATGGTGCTCTGGTAACTGTTGTTGTAAGCGAACTCCACTAGTGGCAAGAATTCCTCCCAATGCTTGTGTTGGTCCATCACGTACATGTGCAACATGTCCTCCAAGGTTTGGTTTGTTTATTCGGTCTACCCGTCAATCTCTGGGTGATACACAGTACTGAAATTAAGTTGGGTTCCCAAGGCCTTTTGGAAATTCATCCAAAACCGTCTAGTAAACACTGATCCCCGATCGGATATAATTCTCTTAGGCATGCGATGAAGCCTCACAATCTCACTGATGAAAACTCTATCTATGTCAAGTGCCTGATATGTCATTCGCATAGGAATAAAGTGAGAACTCTTCATCAGAGTGTCTACTACTATAAAAATCGAGTCATGCCTCCTTGTCGTCAGTGGAAATCCAACAATAAAATCCATCGTAATAACCTCCCATTTTGATTCCGGAATGGCATGTGGTTGTAGCAATCTTTCTGGGTGTCTATATTCATCTTTTACCTACTGACATTCTAGACATCTGGCCACAAAGTTGACTATGTCAGCCTTCATTCCCTTCCAGAAGAATAACAGTTTAAGGTTTTCCCTCATCTTCGTGACTCCCGGGTGAGCCATGTAAATTGCTCTATGAGCCTCTCTTAGGATCAACATCCTCAACTCGTCATTTGGCAGTACGTAAATCTGACCTTAGATATCTCATTAAACCATCGCTATCAAATGAAAATCCCTCAAATCGTGGTACCATCATGGTGTTTTGTCCAATAAAACCCTCGACCTCTTTGTACGAGTCATTGTGTTAAGGTCCTAACCCACACATAGGTACATCAATGTATTCGGATGTAATAAAGGTCAATATTAATAAGGCCTTTCAATAAAATAGAATAAGGTGGATGTAAGAAGACCTAATAGAAGCTTCCACTTCTAGAAGGATCTTCCTCTAGCTGCTTCTCTTAATAGACATATTTAGTATAAATAAGGGTCGAGGGTATGAAAACCCTGACTTGGAGATTATTGTAACATAGCACTGCTCGATTGGAGGTTGGCCCCTCGAAGAGGCCTATGAACATTGATTTCTAAATCAAAGTGCTATTTCTATAACTATTCTTATATCATTTATGTATTATTGTGAAGATTATGTTGGATATTCTACTCTTACTCTTCCATTTCTAGCATTTTATTTATGTTCTGCATATTTTATATATCTGGTATCTTGCAAGTGGTATCAGATCACTTTCCTTGGTAGAAATTGTGAGTACTTTTTTTCAGGTTAGAGACGTATTCCGGTGTCTTTAAGCCACAGATATCTGTCGTTACATGCATAAACCCACTGTTGAGGGATTCATACACGTAGGAAATACAAGTGGTTCTTAAGCGCACATCTGTTGGCCACCCTTGTAACCTCTATTGGTACCCCTTCAAGTCATAGCGCATCAGATAGCACCTGTGTACGGATCGACCTAGATTTCTTGAAGCCCTCTTTAGATAAAACTATCGGTCGTCGGACTGTTATAGTGTCACCGAGAACAACACTTGGGAAGATACTCTCTAGTACCTGGGTAGTCGGATAGTACAACTAAGGGTATGGTCTATCCTCCTTAGTTAGTTCCCTGAGATATTGGGATGAGTACTACTGTTGGACCCCGCATGTATATTAGAGATCTATAGCATAGGGAAAACCCTTGTCTGTAGAACCCTTGAATACCTAACCCTTGGGGAACATAAACATAAACATAAACAAATTAAACTGACGAGATCTATTGTCGCACATCTGTGTTTGGGTTGCCAAGTAAATACACATTTCTTTCTAGTTAATAATTTGGGGATTTCAGCACTCCAACATTCTTTAGACCAAAGTATAACCCAGCAGCTGTTTAAAAAAAAAAAAAAGTCTGGAAATTTTTTCACCATTATTTGAGACCTATTCCATTAGATTCATCTCTTCTCCCTTATCACATTCATCCATATCATTTTTGTGCAAAAATTTATGACCTCGCCCACTCCCTTTTCAGTTCACCCATCCTCATGGCCCATACCCGTAGCCAATAACTAGAGTCTCGCTTCAACACCTTGCAATCTGGTTTCCTCAAGACCCGACAAGAACTGCAACAACTCAGTGCTACTATTGCCTCCCATGATGCATCCATCAATACCACCATAAATGCATCCATAAATGCAGTTGTGTAGTTCGCAATGGAAGAAGTCAAACATGAACTAACCACCCAACTTGAATATGTCTTTGCATCACTCTGCACCAAACTCAATATCCCTACCAATCACTCTTTTCCTGATGCACATACAAATACTGAAGGTGAAACTTCTTCCCATTCCTTTCAACCCAATCACTTTCAACGGGACATATGCCTTCCGCTGGTGGATGTAACCAAATTTGATGGCTTGGACCCCACTGGTTGGGTCACCCAAATGGAACATTATTTCTCTCTCTACAACATTACAGATGACTTGGCCAAACTCTAGTATGGTGTTCTCCATCTAGATCAAGAACGCTGGCAATGGTGGCAATGGAGAAAAACTTCCCATCAAGGGTATATTGCTTAGACCCAATTTGTGATTGAGCTTTATGAATGCTTTGACACTGGCACCAACCATTTGGGCCATTTGACAAAATTGAAGCAATCAGGCACAGTAGAAGACTTCATAGCTTCATTTGAGCGCCTGGCTTTTCGAACAGAGGGCATGACTGATGCTTTCTTTCGAGAGTGTTTTATCAGTGGCCTCAAGGAGGATATTCGGGCCCATGTCCTCATGGCTCGACCTACGAATTGGGTGGAGGCTACTAAAAAAGCTAAAGAATCACAACAAATTTTTTCCTCTCAAAACCGTAAGCCTTCCTTTATCCCTCGCCCTAAACTAGTAAACCCCACTACTCCCTCCGCCCCATTAAAGATCCAAAAATTGACCAAGGCTGAAATGGCTAAATGCCAACTCAAAGGCCTCTGTTATAATTGTGATGACAAATATTTCCCATGCCACAAATGTAAGGAACAAAATCTTTTTATAGCCATCTCTGAGGATATTCCAGAAGAGGATGTTGAGACTCCCCTTATGCCCGAATCACCAGAAATCACTGACATAAACCCTCCATTCGACCCTCCCGAAGTGGAACTGATCATTTCCCTCAATGCTCTCACCGGCTTGTCTGCCCCCCAAACCCTCAAGTTAATCGGTTACATCAAGCACCGAAAGGTCATCATTCGGGTTGATAGTGGCAGCACCCACAATTTTATTCATCGCTGCATTGCCCAAGAAACCCATTGCTACATCCATGCTGTCAACAATTTCCAAATCATGATTGCCAATGGTGGTTCTATGAAATGTGGCAGGTGCTGTGAAAATGTGCGTCTTCAAATTGGTGACTACCACCTAAAATCCCATATGTTTTCTATTGAAATGGGCAGTTGCGACATTATGTTGGGTGCAGAATGGCTAAGTACTTTGGGTCCCATTCTCTTGGATTTTCAGAACTTAACCATGCAATTCGACCAAGGAGGCCACTAATATAAATTCCAAGTCATCACTGTTGGTCCACCTGAGGTCATCAGTTCTCATCGCATGGAAAAACGGCTCAAAAAAGGTCATTCTGGTGTCATTGCCCAACTCCATGCCATACAAGCCACAGAGACACCCCCAATGCCCCAAGACCTCCAAGCCCTCCTTTATAAACATCAAACAGTATCATTCCATTCCCCTTGTCCCAGGAAGCCTTCCCCCCAATATATGTCCATATCGCCACCCCTTTGCACAAAAAAATGAAATTTAAAAAATGGTCCAGGAACTCCTTATTGTCGGCGTCATCCATCCTAGTACGATCCCTTACTCCTCTCCAGTCATCATTGTATTGAAGAAAGAAGGTTCTTGTAGAATGTGTATTGACTTCCATGCTCTCAACAAGATAACCATCAAAGACAAATTTCCCATTCCTATCATTGATGACCTCCTGGATGAATTGAGTGGCGCCTACTTCTTTACCAAACTTGATATTCACTCGGGCTATCACCAAATACGTATGAAAGAGGCCAACATTCCCAAGACCACCTTTTACACTCATGAGGGACACTATGAGTTTTTGGTCATGCCCTTTGGTTTGTGTAACGCCCTCTCCACCTTCCAGAGCCTCATGAACCATGTCTTCCGCCCTTTTCTCCATCATTTTGTCTTAGTTTTCTTTAATGATATCCTCATCTATAGAAAAACCCGGGTAGACCATATTACTCATGTGGATCAAGTTATTTGCCTACTCTCTCAGCACCAACTTTTCCTAAAACAGTCCAAATATGATTTTGGTGCCTCATAAGTAGAATACTTGGGTCATATGGTGGGAAAGGATGGCATCAGGGTGGACCTGAAAAAGATTGAAGCTATGAAAGACTGGCCGCACCCAAAGACTCTCAAAATCTTGCATGGACTTTTGGGCCTCACAGGGTATTATCGCAAGTTCGTTAAGAACTATGGAAAGATTGCAACACCTCTCACGACTCTCCTCAAAAATAACTCTTTCACTTGGACTCCAGCCACTGCTCAAACTTTTCAAACCTTGAAGATGGCCATGTGCACCACTCCAGTTTTGGCCCTTCCAAACTTCACAAATACCTTTGTGTTGGAATGTAATGCCTCAGGGAAAGGAATCAATGTTGTCCTTATGCAAGAGGGTCGACCTTTGGCCTTCACTAGAAAGAAACTGTCTGAAATGAATCTGGGCAAACCCATTTATGAAAAATAAATGTTGGTGATTCTGCATGTCGTTGAGTTGTGGCATCTTTATCTCTTGGGGAAACGCTTCCAAATTAAGACTGACCATCAAAGCCTCAAGTACTTTTTGGAACAACACATTTCCTCCCAGGGACAACAAAAATGGGTGACTAAGCTCTTTGGATATGATTATGAGATCATTTACAAGAAGGTCAAAGACAATGTCATGGCAGATGCACTGTCCCAGAAATATGAAGACGAAGGATCCCTTTTTTCTCTTTCCTTCATTGTACCCGATTAGCTCCAAGCTGTGCACCAGGAATGGATTCAAGATCCCAAAAGTTCACATCTGATCCAACAACTGCAGAACAAGGCTCCAATTCCCCTAGGGTACTCCTGGCTCTAGGATGAGCTTCGATACAAAGGTCGCTTGTAGTTAAGTAAACAATCCAAGCTCAAATCCATGTTGCCTTCTGAGCTTCATGCTACACCCACAGCAGGGCACTCAGGGTTCACCAAAACATATGACCGAGTGAAACGTTCTTTTTTCTGGGATAGTATGAAATAGGACATCCGTAATTTTGTCGCTAAATGTGAGGTGTGTCAACGCAACAAGGGAGAAACAGTCAAATCTCCAGGCACCCTCCAACTGCTTCCGATTCCCCCTGCTATTTGGAAGGATATTTCTATGGAATTTATTACAAGCTTACCCAAATTAGGGAATAAATTAGTCATAATGGTTGTGGTGGATCACCTTTCCAAGTATGCTCATTTTTGTGCTCTTCACCACCCATTTACTGCATCCACGGTGGCTCAAATTTTCATGCATCAGGTCTTCAAGCTTCATGGCATGCCGCACTCTATTGTTTCTGATCGAGACCCAACTTTCACAAGAAATTTTTGGCAAGAATTGTTTAAGATACAAGGAACACAATTGCATCTCATCTCAGCTTATCATCCCTAGACGGATGGTCAAACTAAAGTTGTCAACAAGTGTTTGGAAACATATCTGAGGTGCTTTGCCTCTGAAAAACAACACCAGTGGGCTCAATGGTTACCCCTTGTCGAATGGTGGTACAACACTACATACCATACAACCACTCGCATGACTCCTTTTGAAGCGGTATATGGACAGAAGCCACCTTCATTTCTCTCATACTTACTGGTACCTCGAAGGTCCAGGCGGTTGACCAAACACTTACAGTTCGAGAGGATATCCTTTGTACCGTTAAAGAGAACTTGGTCATGGCACATAATATAATGAAGCCGCAAGCAGATCAAGGTCTCTCTGAACGTCAATTTGCAGAAGGGGATCAGGTGTTTCTAAGATTGCAACCATATAAGAAAACTTCCCTCAAGGCCATGCATTGTGAGAAGATAGCACCCAAATTTTATGGCCCTTACACAGTTCTCAAGTGTGTGGGACAAGTTGCATATAAGTTAGCTCTACCCAGTCATTCAAAGCTATATCATGTTTTTCATGTTTCATGCTTGAAGAAGGTGATTGGAACCAGGTTCCAAATTCAAACAAACTTCCAGAGTTAGTTGAAGAAGGATCCATTTGGCTATAGCCAGAAGCAGTTTTGAACCAGCGTGAGCATCGCCTGCGTCAGATAACCATCAAGGAAGTGATAGTACAGTGGAAAGATATGACTCCATCCGATGCCACTTGGGAACCAACTACCATTCTGCAGCAGCTTCCACATCTCAAGCCTTGAGGACAAGGTTGTCTTTAAGGGGGTGGACAGATTAAGGTCCTAACCCGCACATAGGTACATCAATTTATTCGGATGTAATAAAGGTCAATATTAATAAGGCATTTTAATAAAATAGAATAAGGTGGATGCAAGAAGACCTAATAGAAGCTTCCGCTTCTAGAAGGATCTTCCTCTAGATGCTTCTCTTAATAGACATATTTAGTATAAATAAGGGTCGAGGGTATAAAAACCCTGGCTTGGAGATTATTGTAACAGAGTGTTGCTCGATTAGAGGTTACCCCCTCAAAGAGGCCTGTGAACATTCTTTCTGAATCAAAGTGATATTTCTATTGCTATTCTTATATCATTTCTATGTTATTGTGAAGATTATGCTGGATATTCTGCTGTTATTCTGCCATTTCTAGCATTTTATTTATGTTCTGCATATTTTATATATCTGGTATTTTGCACATTGTCATGCTGTAAAGTTATAATCTTTTCACGTAGATTCATATAAAGAGGCAACACCGAAAAGATGCATGATCTTCGACTTAATGCATCTGCCACTATGTTCATTGTTCCTTTTATGTAAGTAATCTTGAAGTCGTACTCGCTAAGAAATTCTGACCAACGCCGTTGTCGCGCATTCAGGTCACTTTGCGTAAATATGTGTTGTAGTCCACAATGGTCAGTCTTCAGTTAAAATTTTCATCCAATAAGGTAGTGTCTCCAAACCTTCAAGGAATATATGATGGCTAATAACTCCAAATCATGCATCACGTAGTTCTCCTCATGCCTTCTCAGTTTCCTCGAAATGTAAGCAATCACTTGTCCGTCTTGCATCAAGAATCCACCTAATCCTTCCTTGGATGCATCAGTGCATACCAAGAAGTCCGCGTCCATATTAGGGACCTTCAGTATCGGTGCAGGTGTCAATAATTCCTTGAGCCTCCGAAATTCTTCCGTGCATTTCTTGGTCCAAAAAAACTTCTTGTTCTTCTTTTGAAACTCCGTGATCGGATTTGCTATCTTTGAAAATCCCTTGACGAATCGTCAATAGTATCATGCTAAACCCATGAAGCTACGCACTTCGAGGAAATTCGTAGGCGCGGGCCATTCCATAATAGCCTCAACCTTGGTTGGATCCACAACGATGCCTTCATCGGAGATGACATTCCCTAAGTAGTGAATGCTCGATTGATAAAATGAGCATTTGGATAATTTCCCATACAATTTGTGCTCTCGCAGACACTGTAGTACCAAGAGAAAGTGCTCGTCATGCTCCTCCATCGTCCAAGAGTAGATCAAAATATCATCAATGGATACTTGGACTAACTTGTCCAAGTAATCGCGGAATACCCCGTTCATCAAACTAATAAATACCCATGGGGCATTTGTTAGTCCAAATGGTAAAACAATAAATTCGTAATGTCCAAATCTTGTCTTAAAGGTAGTCTTAGGGACGTCATCTTCCTTGATCCGTAACCGGTGATACCCTGATCAAAAATTGATGTTGGAGGACATCGTCACACCCTTTAATTGATAGAACAGATCATCAATTCTCGGGAATGGATATTGATTCTTGATCATGGCCTTGTTCAGTTGACGGTAGTCAATGAAAATCCTCCACAATTTGTCCTTCTTTCGTATGAAAATAATAGGTGCACCCCACGGTGACACACTAGGACGTATCAATGCCAAGTCTAGCAACTCCTTTAGTTGCATTTTCAACTCTTGTAAATCTGGGGTCGACATCCGATAAGGCATTCTTTCTATCAGTTCAGTCCTTGGTTTTAGGTCTATGGTAAAATCCAATTCCCTCTCTGGAAACATCCCAGGTAATTCCTCCGGAAATACTTCCGTGAACTCTTTTACCACCGGAAGATGTTCTAGACCTTTCGCTACTCCCTTCTCGTTTAACGTAAGGATCGCATAAAGCTTGCACCCCTTGCGCATGCTCTTCCGAAGTTGCAAGGAAGAGATGAACCTCAGGGAACTCCCTGGTTCCATCCTATAGTCACACGTCTTTGTCCCTCGTCATCGACCAAGCTCAACCATTTTGTCTTATAGTTGAGTATTGCCTCATGCGATTCCAACCAGTCCATACCAATCACAATGTCATAAGATCCTAAGATCATGATGTATAGGTTGGCCTTGGTGACAAACTCTCCCAGGTTAAGGATATAGCCCATAAAATTTCCTCCAACCTTCTGTTTGTCTCCTGAAGCCATCTCCACAAAGCTAAACTCATCCTGCTCGACTTCCTTTACCTTAATCCTTTTTAGCGCTACACCAAAAATGAAACTCTCGGTAGCACTGGGATCTATCAAAATAATAAGGGGCTGGTTAGTGATGGTACCTTTCATCTCAAGCACAGTCGACTGATGCTCTGTCTGTTGGTTATTCACCACTGCATGAATCTGATGGGCCTTGCCCATATCTCCCACGGTAGAGGGTCCGGGTAATACGGACACTCTGGTCCTCTCCACCGAGCAGTTGCACTGGTAGTGTGGCTCCCCACACATCCAACACCCCTTCTTTGAACCAATAGTCCTGGCACCCAAAGTGGAAAATGATGGCCCACCAGCCTAGAACCCTGGTCTGTTCTACTGAATAGGCCTAAACTGGTGGTGTTGAGGTCGACGCTGTTGCTGATGTTGTGGTCCCCAGTAAGTTGTTTGTTGCTGAGGCATCGGTCACCAAGGTGTGGTGAAAGTGGATCCCCTCTGGAAGCCACGATATCCCGACGTATGCCTCACTGGTGTCTGGTGCTGCTATGTTCCAGATGAAACCTACCCTGCTGGTCTCGTTGGAGTCCTAGTCTGACCCCCATTGATAAGCTCCTCCTCTGCTATGAGGGCCTTCTGGACGACATTGTGCAAGGTTTGAGGCATCAAAATCCTAACCTTTGCATGCAAGCTGTCGTTAAGGTCGAACAAGAACCTGTTGACCTTAATTTTCTCAGTGTTAAGGTGCAGAGCATACCAGAGCAGCTCCATAAAATGGGCCTCTTACTTAGGCACCGTACAACCTCCATATTATAAGGCATTGAACTCATTGAGCTGACGCTCAATGAATTCCTCTGAAAGGTACCTCTCTTGGAACCGTTCCTCGAACAGTTCCCATGACACATATTGGACGACCATGATCAGCTATGGTAGGAGCATCTTCCACCATAGAAGAGAACTCCCCTTCAGTTGAAAGACTGCTATGCGGATCTTCATGTTGGAGGTATAATCGCGAAGTGCAAAGAAAATCACCATGTTCTCCAACCATGCCTCAGCAGCTGCGCCATCTGGGGTACCAAAGAAATCGGGAAATTTGACCTTCTTGAGTTCATGGTGAATGCTACCAGTACCGACTGGAGCGCGCGGTGGAACCTCAATAGGGGCCGACGCTCTGGCCTCATCTCTGTCCAAACAGTTGATCAGTGCCTTGGACATTCGCTGAAAAGATCTCATCATTCCAACCACATCACCAACTGCTATCTTCTCCTGCCCAAAAACCTGCTCGTCTCCCTAGGGGTTAGCTCTGTCAGGGGTGGATGTTATTGGAAGCATCGTGCCCCCTCCCCTAGCATCCCGTCGTTTGCCTCCACGACGTCCTCTAACCATGATTACCTGCATGCACACAAGTCAACTCGATCAACAATAGTATAATCAATCATCCATATCAACAAAATCCATTGTGATCCCAAGTTGCGGGTTGAACCCGCTCTGATACCACATGTAACATCCTAACAATGCGTTACGACGACAAGCCTCAAGTGATAAGTGAAAAAAAAAAAAATCTTCAAAAACAATAAAAATATTTACTTACTAGAACCTAATTTCTATCTTTAATAACTATTTTTTTTAAGAGATATATTTATAACCCCTTTTTGATATTTAGATGCTTACCTTCATTGTTCTAATCACTACATTCATTTTTATGGTATAATTTCAATTCTCATGTCTATATTTAGAGTTTCCCAAGCTTCACTTATTTATCTCTCTCAATATCCTAAGTAATATGTAAAATACATAATTTAGTAAACATTTTATTAAATGTTTAATTAAGAACATCTTCTTTAATTTATTAATAATGTAAAGCATAACCTTTTCAATTTTATATTTATTTTACCTTCCCAAATATTTATACTTACAAAACTTATAACGACGTGATACCTTTATTTTTCCAACTTCAAATATTAAAAGAATTTGTAATAATTAATTAGTTCAACTTGTATATATATATTTTTATATGATCTTAATATGTCACAAACCATAATGGCCTTCTTCGCTGTACTAAGGTCAAAAGTGTAACTGTTAACACCTCACTAAAGGTAATAATACTCCTCATCCTACTACCCTCCTTGTGTAGCTATAATCCACTACATTTAACAATGTGAACTTGCCACATAGTTGTGTCAACACATAAATTCAAAGTATGGAAAATTAGTATTAGATGTAAGTGTTAATATATGAAGAAATAAATTTTATTCACCCTTCACTATCAAAAATCTCGACACATCATAAATACTACTCGACACATCGTAAATTCTGGAAACCTCAAGCCACACTACAACCTAAAGGGGCTATGCCAAGACAGAAAACTATCGACTTGGGAAGGGCCAATTATTAATTACGATGAACGATTCGGTTGTACCAAATTGCACACCAAAAACCACATGTAAATTATTTAAAATGAGACAGCGATAAGCGAAACTTATTTTGTAGTATTTTTTTAATTCTGGCAAGTATCCTTTACCTCTAAATGATGAGGATGTGCTGTAGGGATCGAGTTTCTATCGGTGCCAGCAATCTTGGCCCAAGATTCACTGGCCTCCTGAAATTTAGCTCTGAAAAATAAAAATGCAGTCCAAAGGGGAAATTGTTGTCACGCGTCCGCAGACGTAGGCTATGCTAAGGGCCAACAGTTCTTGTAATCCACAAGCTGGCTATGTTTAAGGACAATTCATGGAAGATTAAAGCCACACTTTGTCAATTTCGGGTTGGGGAAGTAATTAAACCAAGGCGATAATTAAAAATTTATAAGCCAACGATAGAAATTTCGGTTAAGTGGAACTATGTCCATGGTCCAGGTAGAGGTAAACTCATCTAAAACGCGGTTGGTGACTGGGAAAGACTCTGAACTACACTCAATAAGGATCGAGGCCAACAGTGAAACGCTTAGACCATACAACGGGTTCGAGGAAGGTGTGACTGTTACTGGCGCTAACCTTCTAACTAAGGCTCAACCTGACTGTATCCTCGAGTTTTTAAGAGACCTGGGGACGCTAGGAACTGGAGTCAAGCAAGAAGACCATGACCGGTGTCTGACTAAAAATTTATCTAAGTGAAAAAGCAATACGACGTCGGTGTAAGGATAAGGATAGATGTATGTTGTTCAAGAATTCGCTGCCATACACACACTCGATGTCACATAAACATTGTTTGGATGAAAGTAGAAAATATCTCTTTGGTTATTGTTAATTTAACTCACTTCCTGACATAAATTCATTGTCTCTAAAACATTTGAACAGGAATCGTAGATTCACTAATTCAAGGTTTTTCTCATTACTTGCTTCAGTTGAAGTTCAAAGCCAGTCGCTACACCCACAATTTCTAAATCTATAATCAATACGATTCATTTTACTGTAGTAAAATAAATTTGCAACTCAGATGCATCTGTAAGGAGAAACCATTGTTTAACTATCAATACAAAATGGAATTAAAAATCCAGAACTATTGGCAATAAATATAGTTATCCCCTGATGTTAATGATCAATATTATTTCAATGATAAAATCGTCTCTGACTATTAAATCGTTCTGAATATCAACATTCTCTGAACAATAAATCGTTTACAATGCATATGAATCGTTGTCCCATATATTAATGTCATCAACAAGAACACTATCTAGATTCTCTGTGCTTAGTGCGTTAAGAATTTTCCTATGTATTTCATGGAAGGAACGCAGGCAGGTGTACATAAATGTGGTTAGGTGTAAACTTGTAGCTATTAAATGAATGCAGATATATATAAAGAAAAAAAAAGCAGACCCAAAAATAATGATTGATGATGCTAACAAAATGAAATAATTGGTAGTCACGAAAGGTAAATTCGCAGTCTAAACCATGTCAGCGTCACTTTCCAATAAGAGGGTAAATTACTGACTGCAAAATGGTAAATCCCAGAGACAACAAAAACGCAGAGAGTAAAGGCGAGTAGCAGAGAGGAATGATATACTTAGAAAAATTGCTTAATCACAAAAAATTCGCAACGACAGTCAATAGCCAAGAACACCAACAAAGGTAGATGGATGAGTTCGTCCTTTGCTTGACATCCTCGCACAGAAAAGCAGGGAGTTGAGATCCATAGGTCTTTTAACGCTAAGGCGATGACCGTAGATTAAGCTCATTGCTGACTACTCAGGCGAGGACTAGCATGCTAGGGACAAAGGAAAACAATCGTAGGGGTCATAGTCAACACCACAGGGCGGTCACGACATGCGAGAAGACGAAGGTCACAAAAATCTATCAACCAATCATTCCGCTAGGCTATAAAAATTCAGTCATGAAACTAATCAATCAGATTACCTACTTAAAACACATGCAGATTTCAATCATACATCCTACAACATTCTATCATTCAACCGAAAAAGCGTATTGTTGCTTGTTCGCCTGCTCCAAGTTTCGTTTTCGCTCTCCATGCCACTCTCGCTCACCGACCATTGAGACTATACCGGTACCTCCCAGCCAATGCTAGGGGTACTCTTCTTCCCCCTTAGCCCACAAAGCTGCAAAGGGGCCACACAGACTATCCAGAGGTTTCATCTAGCTTCTAGATCACCTCGCAAGGCCGATCTACCACTCCTCTCCGAGTTGGGTTTCCCAACTCCCCATAAGTAAATATGTCAAGTCAATATTTCTGTAGCGTAACGTTACACAAATAGAAGATGATATTTCCTCCTTCTCCTCCCTTTCTTTTATAGAGTTTCAAACTTTCTTTCTTTCCCTAAATATCATTTAATTAAAGTTTTAAAAATAAATTCTCAAAATTTTCTCTCCGTACAAGTGTCA
The DNA here is from genome assembly GCA_000966675.3 of Picea glauca. Taxonomy (NCBI): domain Eukaryota; kingdom Viridiplantae; phylum Streptophyta; class Pinopsida; order Pinales; family Pinaceae; genus Picea; species Picea glauca. The sequence continues at coordinate 459,138 of JZKD02S2286199.1, read as the reverse complement.
CCCATCCCCTAGATTCCTCCATTAATTAATTTCTTTGACTAAGTAATTATCTTTATTTCCCTCACCCACCTAGAGTTACTCCTAGAATCACTCTTAGGTGTACCTAGATTCCCTTACAGGTTTCAAAGGCTTTCCCTATTATGAAATTTCTAATTTAGTTCAAAATTAGAAAGCTCTTAAATGTGGATTCCTTACTAAGTTGACTTCCCGCTTTTTCCCTCAAGTTCCCCTTTTTCCCCTTTTATGTTACATCTTTTCCCTAGTTTGCTATTTTATTATTTTTATTTTATTTTTATTTTCCCTCTTTCCCCTTTCTACTTAGAACTAAAAAGGCAGGTGTGGAATATAACCCCTTTTCCCTTTTATCATTAGTTTATTATCTTTTAAATTATCAATGATAAAATAATTAATTCCCTTTTTAAATTTTATATGCACATATTTTATTTCTTATTAATAATTTAATTTCTTATTCCCTTCATGTTACAAAATTTATGAAGACCATAATTATTACTTAAGTGTCTTTTATTTTATCTATTTATTTTATTTTATGTTTCTTTTTAATTATTGTTTTTTTTTAAAGGTAGACAAAATTTTACCCCTAGCGAAATTTTAGGCTTAGAACTTAGATTTTGTACTAGATGACATTTATTTAGGAAAATTGTTTTAAGATTTATTAACTTGTTATTTGTCTTAGGGCCATCTAGGTTCATCCCTCTATCATCATCAATGTGTCGTGCCCTTCAGGACGCACTACGTTCTCCAAGGGTGCCACTCGCCTCATATGTTCCCTTGCACGACATGCCCTTCAAGATGCACTACGTGCTCCAAGGGTGACACTCGCCTCTTGACTAATTGGTAGACATCAATAACCCCTAGAGTCAATACTCCACCAAGTGAACTTGTGGGAAACTAAGGGCTTCTAAGGAATAAGTCCCCCGCCTTATTGCGCACACCTTAGAATCATCGTGAGCGACTATCGCAGTCTGCCCTCACAACATTGTGGGTCCTCTCGAACTAGGTAATTGTTAACCTACAGTTTGAGCCACGACGAAAGTGCTAGTAGGCTGTGGTAGGGATGTTGTCCACATCTCTCCCTCAACATCTTTGGTAGTTGTGTGTGACCCCTTTACTCCATATGTGAGTTTGGTTGGAAAGCTATTGTCAGCCTGCATCATCAACAAATCATGTCAGAACATATCCACATCATATCATCTAATCAGATGCACTAATATCACAGTAAAATAATCAAACCCCAAATAACACACTCCCTGACTCGATCCAGAGTCCAAGGGGTTCCATCGATGCCTCTGCATCCTCAAGGTCCAAAACTCTACACACTCAGTAAAACCGAGTCAATAGCACCTGTCTATGTCAATGTAGTAAAACATCATGTCATTTACCCATAACTCATCATAATCAAAGTCAAATGTTTCAATATCATAGTAGTTCGGATCACTTGCAAGCAATTGTCCTCAAAGAATAAGTTTGCTCAGTGCGCGAGAGCGGGATGTTACAATGGGAAAAAATGATCGTCCGTTAATTGGAATAATGATTCTGGTCTGGAGTTGTCTAAATAACCCAAGCCATTTGGTGTAGCTCGTTCTGACAGGTTTAATGGCTCTGTTAGCCATTCTAAGAATCCTAAAAGAAATGAATAAAAGAGAGAAATAACTAACTAATTACTAAACACACACTATATATATGTACATATGTTCTAATGTAACTATAGTAGTTGTATTTAAGAAGGAGGTATACAAGTCTCATTTATTTACATGATTTACAAGATGCAAGTTTTAATCGAAACTTACAAAATTCGATGTGAAAAATGATTGCTTCTAAGAAGCAGATAAAGAAAGAACATAAAAATATTTATTGTTTTTCTTTTATAATTTTAAAGCATCTTGCAAAAAAGTAAATGAAACATGAACATGTGGATAGTCAAAGATGAACCATACATTCTAGTTTTAATGATATGTAAATGACAGAAAAATACAAAGAAACTATCATGTCAGTGAATTAGTGAGGTGTATCCGGGCATCTACATGAGTGGTGAACATCCAACTACCATGTCCAAGAGAGAATTCTGCAATTAACCTTATGATTGTTCTAAATAAATTCAAAACGTGTATTGACAGCTTAGGTTTTAATGACAGAAAATGAAACACAAACATAAACCTGTGATCTCATAATTATACATGATTACAACAAGATAAATTTGGAAGCAATCTATGCATTTTATCATTCAATTTAAAA
>JZKD02S2286199.1:427573-446238 GCA_000966675.3 Picea glauca | reverse complement strand
AAATGTATATGCATGGAAAAGCTAACAAGTTGTTTGGTCGAATGAAGTTAAAAGTGCAGGAAGCAAAAGGGGTCTTGGATATGGCAGCATAGTAAGCCCATAATGAAGTCCAATTCCCTGCTGAGCCAAACCATTATGGGGAGGAAAGTCCCCTAATTATGAGTTTGGGTCCCTATGTGGAACAAATATGAAAACAAATTGTGAGAATGGACAAATCTGTGGGTGACAGGTTTGCATTAAAAATTTTGAAAGTTAGAACTGATAATGATGTCTCATGAAATTTTTGTATACCTGTGATACAGGTGAGAAGAAAAGACATGTTCAGAAAGGAACAATTGAAGGCTGTAAAAACTAAAGGAGATGAACATTGCTACTACTAAGCCATGAAAACCCTATGATGAGTCACGATCGCCTGAAATGAATTTGTATTGAGCAAGTACGAGGGACGCCTTGACTGTAAGACTCGATAGAGTCTCTAAAATTCTTCCTGTGCGAGAAAACCTGGGCAGGGAAAGATGGATCACCCGAGGAAATGTATAACAGTGAAGGGGGATACCTGAGCCTGGGCCTGAAGGGTGAGTGACCGCAAGGAAGAGGAGACCTTAATAATTTGTGAAAACTATTGGGATAATGCATATAGTGGGTAGTTTCCCGTGCAGGGAAAACCTTGGAAAGAAAGATGAAATTATGATGGCTCTTGTGAGCTATTGAGTTGGAATTAAGCATCCAATGGGTATGTCAAGGAGAACGATGAGCATGATAACAAAATTACCATGCGGATACAAATCCACGAACTGCACAGATAAGTATTGTGCTAAGAGTATGAAATTTTCCTTTTTCTTTTGAAATTTGAACATCAGCAAAACGTTTTCTTTTTGCACACCTTTGTGAATTAATGTGCTTGTTGTCCAGAAATTATTGAAGGAAGATGACAAAGATCAAGACATCGGAAGTGGCCGAATAAGAAAGGCATGACAAGTGTTTTGAGAAAGAACACCGAGGACGGTGTTCCTTTAAGGGGGAGGGAATTGTAACACCCTGTTTCCCCCAAATTTGTAATTAATCCTAATACAGGAATTACCATGCTAAAGCATGATGACAATGTGAATGTATGATGTGAAGGGACCTTATGAAGAAGGTCGATAAATGTAAATAACATTATGAATTTATATTACAGAACTACTGAGAGGGGATTTGTAGAAAAAGAGACCATGATGGCGGTCGAAGGCACCTGAAAAGGTGGCGTTAACTTCCACCGAGAATTAAATACCGTATTTGGACTCCACTGGCCCGGAGAACCAAAAGTGACTCGCTGGCCCTGAAAATTAATGGCTCATAGACTGGTAGGCGGATGGCTTGATGAGGGATGGGATGGTAAACCGCCCATCCGTAGAGCCGTCAGGCCTGATCAGTGCAAGGGAAATCGCGCCACACACAACCTCGCGAGAGGATAAGGCGTATGGCAGAGGCGATTGAGGGGGATAACGCAAGGGGAACTCTGGATTTATGCAGAGTGGGTGATAGCAGAGAGGAAGGATTGCAACCTTCGCTCCTGGTCACTGGCAGACAGAGAGAGGTCGTCACAGAGCATTGTGGTCTCAGCTCGGGGGTGGCTAGTGGTAAATCCGCTGGGAGTCACTATGCCTAAGGTTGGGTGGAAATGAGCACCCCTCTCAGCAGTTCCACCCAATCCTGAAGTTATTTCTGATAAGTGTTTGTTCACATTACCTCTTGAAATTCCTATGCTGACATATATGCTCATAAACTGTGAAATGGTGAACAATTATATTATAAGAATGTCTGTGTAGTGTTTTGATAAGAGATGATACATATTTATATATATATGCTTATAATAGAAAGGCCCCGCGTAGCTTATGTTGATAAATGGATTCAATTGTGCGCGAGATCAACCAAGTCAGATCTCCAGCCCATCCTCGGAAGTTCGTTTCCCTTTGTCTGTTTCCAGGAATGCCTCGGAATAGATCTCTTCGCCGAGATTTTCCCTCCTTAGAAAGGTTCACAAAGAACCCAGGAAAGGGACTTGAATGGGCAAGTCTTAATAACCCTGTACGAGGAGAAATGACCCTCTTAAGGTTCCGAGGTAGTAGCGTAGGGATGAGTAACCAATCGACGGATGAGATCCTGTCGGAAGACCCATGGTCATTCACGACTATCAGATTGACAGAAGTAGTAAGAGCGTTATGCCTCTTGTTTATTTTCCACCCATCTTCGTAAACAACGAGGAAATTGGGATCGTAGTTTCCCCAAGGTCCATGAGAACATTTGGACCGTTGATATTTCCACATCCACAAAGTAGTGGAAGAGTGTGCGAGGTGGAGAAAGTCTGAGTCATTATATATTGAGCAGACACCCGTCAGCCATTGGATCGGGAGAAGATGCCTGGAGCTTAAGTCTCTGGAGTGTGCACAGAAGAACAGATCTGGGCTGTGAGATCTGGGAAAATTACCCGACAGTCGTCAGATTGAACAGAAGTGGCTCGAGGTTTAGCCATCGGGAGATCGGCACTCAGGAAATTGAGATCCTAGAGGTCATAAGAACTGAGACATCACAAGTCTCGAGATCCCGATAAGGATCTGGACCGTCCGTTGGTAGAGGACACGTGGCGGAGATCAAGCACCATACGAGTCGTCCGTTCAGAGGGACAGGTGTCAAAAATCTAACGAGAGTTGGAGAGTTGGGAAGTCGGCATTTCTGAGGTCGCAGGAATCAGGACAACGAAAGTTTCGAAGTCCGGACAGAATTGGGACCGTCCATTTGGAGGGATACGTGTCAGGAGATCCCGGAAGTTGGGGATCGGAGAATCAGAGTTTATGGAAGTAAGAAACTCTCACACATTGGAATCGCGAATCGCGATATCCCTACGGGAGAGCCATGTGGGCCACTGCGGGAGATAGTGGAGGACAGCTGTTACCATATCGGGGTTCGGGACTTGGAGAGTTCCGTGAATTAGTGCAACGGGAATCGCGATATCCCGATACAAGAATTTCCCGATTTTTCACAGGAGTGTGGGTCACAGTGGAGGACAGGTGTCGTGCGCATATCTGTATCGGCATATCGGGAGTCGGGGATCCACGAGGTAAGTTGCATTCGACAGTGAAAACGGCGAAATCCCGATGGGAATTTATACGGCTACATTCATATGGTAAGTGGTCACATGGACCATAGTATAGACAAGAAGGCTAGCCAGTGTAAAGGTGCATCGGGAGTCGGAGGATCGAGAGTCCAGAGGACTTGCGCATCGTGACACTGAAGGGCGCGAAACCCCGACGGGATTAAAGGCTGTGGTCTTGTGAAGGTTGTGGTCACATTGACCAGGGATTAGCCTAGAGAGCCAATACGCTAGGAGCATATCGGGGATCGGAGAATCGCGAGTTCTGAGGACTCGTGAATTATGACCTTGGAAACCCCGAAACTCCGATAGGAGTAGCCTCAAAAGGAGGTAAAGCCACGGTCATAGGGTTCGAGGCCTATAGTTAGGAGGGCTAATGCAAAAAGGGCGCGTCGGGAATCGGGGAATTGCAGAACCAAGATGCTTATGCACTTCGATATTAAAAAGCCTGAAACCCCGACGAAAGGAAAAACCATAAGGCTGAGGTCTTGGGTACATGGTCGTGTGGACGAGGAGCCTAGCCAGGGAGGGGCTAAGGCCAAGAAGGAGTTCATCGACCATCGGAAATTACAGAGTACAAGAACCCTTGACTACGGGAGAGACGAAACCCCGATAACCTGAATTTAGGATTAGGGAAGACTACGGTCTAGGTGAAGGAATCCGTATAGGTAAATGAAAGACTCGTGGACCGGGTTTGGCATTTTGCGGCTACAAGCTTCGAGGATTCTCATTATTGAGAACTAAACAATTTTTTTTTTTTAAATTTGGATAGTGGGTATGTTACACCATAAGCATAATAATAATAATATTATTTTCATTATTAATTTCACAAATGTTATCGGGTAAATCGGTGAATGCGGACATAAACTAATCCCCCTAGATCCACCTAGATCTATAACAAAACAATACAAAACATGGCACTTTCCATAATTTACAATCATTGAATCTACTATCGAACAAAAGATGAGAGACATACCTTTAAGTGTTGCTTCCTTATGTCTTTTTTGTCCCTGCTTCGCTCTGGTGCTCTTGTGATATTGATTCTGCAATGAGACACAAACCAACCAAAGTGAAAGCAGAGATAATATATTCAATTACAACCTATGCATATGATCAAGGAATTATGCAATAAAATAAAGATAATTATATGGGAAAGAAGCATGCCACTATATTATATTAATAATAGGAAGAGAGATTACAACTGAATGCCTTGATGTCGTAAGGTTCCTTCCAACGATTCCTTGCTTCCCACAGACTTTTGATCCAATAATTATGAGACTATAGATCTGACGTCTATCTTGACAAAAGAAAATCTCAAAGCCACTCTAACCAAGATAATAATTCCAAGCCAAATCTAACTAATATCAAAGGCTCAAGAACTTTCCAACCCAATCAAGCTCCAAAACCAACTAACTTTCTCCATGAGAGCTCCTCTCCTTCTATAATATGAAGAGGATAAGGTGAGGAGGTTAGGATGATCCCACTAAATCATGAAAGCGAGTAAGATCCAAACCATTCAGAGACCACCTCACCATAGAAGATTCTCCTTCTAGAAGCATCGAGAAAATGCTCATTTTGTCCCACGTACCGAGGCCACCGCACCCTAGCTATAATGCATCCTGTGGAAACTTCACACCCTAGATATAGATCAAGGTGTGGAAATCAAGAATGTATGCACCCTGTAGATAGAGAATCCTACGGAAATCCTCCAAAATAGGGTTTTTACTGAGGAAAACACAACTTCTTCTCTCAGGAAAAGTTATTCTCCCTTCTTCCTTTAGGAATTCAGGCCATTGACCCCTCTGAAGGAAACATATAGGTTTACATCATTAAAAATCATAGGTATGATGAAAATAATGTGTAACAGAGAGCCCCCAAAGTATGAAGTTAGAACAGAGTGATAGATGAAATACTTTATCTAGTGTGTGTAGGGAACAAGGAACACGTCGGTTGGAAACCTGCCAACAAACAACGAAATACAGTACAATAACATATCATCACTGAGGTAGGCATTCCCATACTCAGAATACAAATGACTCAAAGCATAAGTGTCGACATGCAAATATTTATGTCAAATAAGAAAGGTCATGGCCACCAAACATACACCTTGGATCCATGCCATTATGACTCAAATCTGAACATAGCCACCAAAAATACATTGTGGATCTATGTGTTAAAGACTAAAATTTGAACATATCCACCAGACATACAATGTGGATCTATGCACCAGTACAATCTGAATATACTCCAACGCAACCTGAATATTGTCAGAAACGATCCAAGGTCTTCATCTCCACCACTCTATAGTATGAATCTAACCATGTGAATACATGTACTGAAGTTGAACATGGTAGAAGCTACTTGATTACCGGCCATTAATGAATACTGTTAATAAGTGTGAGGGAAATCACCATTAATGTTAATGACTACCAAGGTACACTAGTACAATCCAATGAATGTGAATTAATGAGCTGAAGTCGAACACTCGGCGGAATCTCCCGATCAGGGGTCAATAATGAAAACCCACTGTCAAAAGTGAGGAAACCAGCCATTGATGCATTCAAGTTCCAAGGTACCAATTAGTTTTTAAGTCTAATTCTTGGATAATGAGTTGAAGTCGACATGAAAAGATTCATCACAGGAGGGCCTTAATGTATCCCCCATCAATGACACAAAACGGGTAACAATATTTGATGTAGATTAGAGTAAAAAATGATTTAGGAATGAATCAGGGATGACCAATGCAATAGAAGGATTAAGGACTGCAAAAATGGCCGAAGAAATAGAAGGATTTCCAAGTTGAACATCTCTTTGAACATATTGACGACACGACATCTGTCTTGGAAATAATTGACTCAACAACATGGATCACAAACCAATTTGTAATCTTAAAGGAGTATCATCAAGAGACAAATGGATTTTTCAACCTAGACACAAAGCGAGTGAAAGGGTGTCATGTTCAAAAGTGACTCTTCCATGGAATACAGGTTTAGACACATTTCTTTCCCAATTTCCCCCCAACCATTTCTAGCGAGTACCTCTTTATTTTTACACAAGCTTGAGGAGGATAACATATGCTTGTAATGTAAGCTCATCCTTTGGGCAAGTCCCTTGGAGTATGTTTAACGAACCCTGGGAAGGATTGGTTCGATCCCATATGGGCCTTTCGATGTTTGTTTAGCAAGTCCAAAGAAAGAAAACTCGAGGGTTTTTCATATTTTGAGAGTTTGAAAAACACTTAAAGAGAACTCTCCCAGTTCCTTTTTCATAAAGTAGTTCGACAAGACCAAAAATGTAATAAACTATCGCCCATCAAACATTTTCTTCAAATATTTTTACAAGCATGAAAAGAAGAAAGTCACTCAACAATATTTTCATGTTTAGAAAGTCTGAAAAGAGCTTAAAGGGAACTCCAATGGATTCCTTTTTCGTATAACCTTTACGAGTCTGAAAAAGTGATAAAAGTTTACTTGGTTACATTCTCATTGATTTATGAGCATGAGAAAGAACAAAAACTAAGCTTGGTAACCTATTCTCATGTATTTACAAGCATGAGAAAGAACAAAGGCTAAGATCGGTAACTTATTCTCATTTATTTACGAGCATGAGAAAGAACAAAGACTAAGCTCGGGATTGTTTTCATTTTTACGCAAGATTTAAAACAAAACAAAACTATGCTTGAACCTAGTTTCATTATTATGCAAGCTTGAACCAAAGGAAACTATGATTGAGGTAAGTGGTTTCATTTCTCCAGTTTTTCTAGTGAAGTTTAATAGTCAAAGAGTCAATTTGGATCTTCCAGTGACTCAGAAAACAAAAACTAAGCAATCAATGCAAGAAAACAAAGAAAACTAGGAAAACATTAGTGTCCCTAGTGGAGTCGCCAATTTTGTTATCGGGTAAATCGGTGAATGAGGACATAGACTAATCCCCCTAGATCCACCTAGATATAGAATAAAGAAAGACAAAACATGGTGCTTTCCCTAAGCTACAATCATTGAATCTACTATCGAGCAAAAGACGAGAGACATACCTTTAAGTGTCGCTTCCTTATGTCTTTGTTGTCCCTGCTTCGCTCTGGTGCTATTGTGATATTGATTCTGCAATGAGACACAAACCAACCAAAGTGAAAGTAGAGAGAATATATTCAATGACAACCTATGCATATCATCAAGGAATTATGCATTAAAATAAAGATAATTCTATGGGAAAGAAGCATGCCACTGTAATATATTAATAATAGCAAGAGAGATTACAACCGAATGCCTTGATATCGTAAGGTTCCTTCCAATGATTCCTTGCTTCCCACAGACTTTTGATCCAAGAATTCTGAGACTATAGATCTGACATCTATCTTAACAAAAGAAAATCTCAAAGTCACTCTAACCAATATAATAATTTCAAGACAAATCCAACTAATATCAAAGGCTCAAGAACTTTCCAACCCAATCAAGCTCCAAAACCAACTAACTTTCTCCATGAGAGCTCCTCTCCTTTTATAAGATGAAGAGGATAAGGTGAGGAGGTTAGGATGATCTCACTAAATCATGAAAGCGAGTAAGATCCAAACCATTCGGAGGCCACCTCACCATAGAAGCTTCTCCTTCTATAAGCATCGACAAAATGCTCATTTTTTAAGGCCACGACACCCTAGATATAGTGTAGCCTATGGAAACTCCACACCTTATCTATAGAGAAAGGTGTGAAAATCAGGCATTTCTGCACCCTGCATATAGAGCAGCTTATGGAAATCCTCCAAAATAGGGTTTTTACTGAGGAAAACACAACTTCTTCTCTCAGGAAAAGTTATTCTCCCTTCTTCCATTAGGAATTCAGGCCATTGAACCCTTTGAAGGAAAAGTATAGGTTACATCATTAATGATCATAGGTATGACAAAAATAATGTGTAATAGAGTGCCCCCCAAAGTATGAAATTAGAACAGAGTGATAGCTGAAATACTTTATCAAGTGTGTGTAGGGAACAAGGAACACGTTGGTCGCAAACCTGCCAACAAACAAGGAAATATAGTACAATAACATATCATCACTGAGGTAGACATTCCCATAATCAGAATACAACTGACTCAAAGCATAAGTGTCGACATGCGAAGATCTATGTCAAATAAAATAGGTCATGGCCACGAAACATACACCATGGATCCATGCCATTATGACTTAAATCTGAACATAGCCACCAAAAATACACTGTGGATCTATGTGTTAAAGACTCAAATTTGAACATACCAGACATACAATGTGGATCTATGCACCAATACAATCTGAATATACTTCGACGCAACCTGAATCTTGTCAGAAAAGATCCAAGATCTTCATCTCCACCACTCTATAGTACGAATCTAACCATGCGAATACATGTACTAAGTCGATCATGATAGAAACCACTTGATTACCGATCATTAATGAATACCATTAACAAGTGTGAGGGAAATCACTATTAATGTCAATGACTCCCAAGGTACGCTAGTACAATCCAGTGAATGTGAATCAATGAGTTGAAGTCAAACACTTGACGGAATCTCTCGATCATGGGTCAATAATGAAAACCCACTGTCGAAAGAGAGGAAACCTGCCATTGAGGCATGCAAGTTCCAAGGTAACAATTAGTTTCTAAGTCTAATTCATGGATAATGAGTTGAAGTCGACAAGAAAAGACTCATAACAGGAGGGCCTTAACGTATCCCCCATCAATGGCATGAAACATCTAACAATAGTTGATGTAGATCAAAGTAAAAAATGATTTAGGACTGACTCAGGGATGGCCGATGCAATAGAAGGATTAAGGACTTCATAAATGGTCGATGCAATAGAAGGATTTTCGGGTTGAACATCTCTTTGAACATATTGATGACACGACAACTATCTTGGAAAAAACTGACTCAACAACAGGGATCGAAAACCAATTTGTAATCTTAAAGGAGTATGATCAAGAGACAAGTGGATTTTCCAACCTGGAAACAAAGAAAGTGGAAGGGTGTCATGTTCAAAAGCGACTCCTCCATGGAATATAGGTTTAGACACATTTCTTTCCCAATTTCCCCCCCACCATTTATGGCGAGTACCTCTTTATTTTTACACAAGCTTGAGGAGGATAACATATTCTTTTAATGTAAGCTCATCTGTTGGATGAGTCCCTTGGAGTATGTTTAATGAAACCTAGGAAGGAGTGGTTTGGTCCCATATGGGCCTTTCGATGTTTGTTTAATGAGTCCAAAGAAAGAAAACTTGGGGGTTTTTCATATTTTGAGAATCTGAAAAACACTTAAAGAGAACTCTCCCAGTTCCTTTTTCATAAAGTAGTTCGACGGGACCAAAAAAGTGATAAACTATCGCCCATCAAACATTTTCTTCAAATACTTTTATGAGCGTGGAAAGAGCAAAGTCACTCGACAATCTTTTCATTTTTAGAGAGTTTGAAAAGAGATTCAAGGGAACTCCAGTGGGTTCCTTTTTCATATAACCTTTACGAGTCTGAAAAAGTGATAAAATTTTACTTGGTTACATTCTCATTGATTTATGATCATGAGAAATAACAAAGACTAAGCTCGGTAACCTATTCTCATGTATTTACGAGCATGAGAAAGAACAAAGACTAATCTCAGGATTGTTTTCATTTTTACTCAAGCTTTAAAACAAAACAAAACTATTCTTGGACCTGGTTTCATTTTCACGCAAGATTGGACCAGAGGAAACTATGCTTGAGTTAAGTGGTTTCATTTCTACACAAGCTTGAATCTTAGAAAACTATGCCTCGACTTCCCAACACATAACACAGGGATGGTTGGTACTTATCCTTAGCTTAAGAAACTAGCGGCTCTAACTTCAGCACGAAGTCTGGAGGCTGAAAGCATTTCCCTCCAAGATTTGTTTCATCCAACTGCAAAGGTGGATGAAAGGATGCTTCAAATACTATACAAAGGACTTGACTCAAATATAGAGCGGGAAAAACTATTTCATTTTTTAACGAGCTTGCCACAAAGAAGAAAAACTATGATCGAGAATCCAGGTTCAATCCCTAGACCTCTATTTCATTTTTTAACAAACTTGACACAGAAACAAGAACTTTGCTCATAACCTCTGTTTCATTTTTTAACAAGGTTTCCATAGAGAAGAAAAACTATCCTCGTAGTTGGGTTCATTTTTTAACGAGCTTGAAAGAAGACAACTATGCTAAAAGATGGTTTCATTTTTTAACAAGCTTGGAATCATAAAATCATGCTTGATAAGACTTGCTTCTTGATCACAGCTTCCAAGAGGACATTTTTCTGGAAGGACACCATGTCAAGGGACAAAACGCGGTCATGGCCTCCAAGAGATATTCATTTGACGGAAGAAACACACTCTGGAAGAACACCATGTCAAGGGTCACGAGAGGGGTAAGGAGGTCAGACTCTAATGGCCCTACCAAAGAGATCACCATGTAAACTACCAGATCCAAGTCATTTTTATCATCAGCGGAAGGCATGGGGGACAATTCCAGATAATTGACCTATGGCAGGGGTAACACTGACTACATATAATAACCACTAAGGGAGGTAATCAAATCAGGACCGATGAATGAAAGTTGATCAATAGTCACCATTCTTCCATTGTGAGGGAAATATATCACACGAAAAAGAGTGGACACAATAGCTTTCATGGAATAGACATAATCCCGACCAAGGAGTAAAGCGAAATCCAAGGGGTCTTGGATTACCATGACATCAATAATGACAATTTTCTCTCCCAAAGTTATAGGAAACTAAGGAAGGGTCCCTAAAGGTTGACTGGTTCTTCTATTGAAAGCTAACAGATTCTGCGTAACTAACGCAAGTTGAGGACAACCCAAATCTTTCCAAGCAAAAGAGGACAAAATACTAATGGATGCACCTTCATCTATCAGTGTCTGAGGAACATCCTGACCACAAACCTGCACTATAATCTGGAAAGTAATGCGAGAGGGAAGACGAGGTCTAGTTAGCACACCCCAATCAAAACGGATGGAATCATTACTTGGAGGGGGTCCCACGAGAGAAGGAGGAATACCTTTCGGCATGGTAGAGTCTATATGAACAAGAAAAATGTGGGCAGTATCAGGTCTATTCTCAAGCGAGAGAGTAGGATCGACCAATGATGGGATCATATTGACTAGTTGGGTTTCATTCTCTAAGGGGAGAATGGGGTTGACTGGTGGAAACAGATCGACCACTTTGGTTTCACTCTCTAACAAGAGAGTGGGATTGACTAAGGAAGGGATTGGATCAACCATTTGGGTTTCACTCTCTGGAGGGAGAGTGTGTTCGACTGAGGATGGGATCGGATCGACCACTTTGCCAATTGGTTTAGCTAAGGACGTCACCATATTGACCACTTGATCAATCAGATTGACCGATGAAAGGGATAGATTGATTGTTCCATCAACTACAAGTGGGTGAAGAGTGAGCTTGTGATAAGCAGTTGGAAGTTGAGGCTGTGAAATAGTCACGTCTCCCAGGAATTTCGAGGCTTCTTCCATATGAGGGAAAAGATGATTTAGATGATTCCCTTTGCATAACATACACAAGAACTTGGCTCTACTTTTCTTCTTCCCAATGATATCTTGACTAGTTGACGGGAGGTCATCAACATGTTGTTCATAGGCTGACAACAAGGTCTGTCGAGGGTGTGTAGACCATGCTTCCATAACCTTGGATAGACCAGGGAAATATTTAAGTAGATGGCTACCCTTACAAAGCCTGCAAGGGTACTTGGGTTTACGGGTTGTTTGGGTGTTATTAGCATCATCAATAGTCCCAACATGATCAATAGTAATTGGTTTATTTCCAACACGTCCAACAGTGGTTGGAAGTTTGGACACTTGTTTATTTTTCTTCTTCTTCTTCTTTCATTTCTTCTTCTTCTTATCCACCGGGTTACTAGCTTCATAGATTTCACTCGACGAAGAAGATGAAACAGAAGAAGGCCTTGCAAGTGAAGAATTTGAATAAGATATTACTAGTGAAGAAGGTGAAGGATCAACATGAGGTTGATGTTCTTGGGGGGAAGTTCTTACAACTGAAGCACTTATTGCATTCGAGATTACTTGAGTGGAAAATAACCACACTAGAAATCCAATTGTGAGACCTAGAAGGCTCAAAGTAGAGATGTGAGGAGGACCAATGTTTCCATAAGATGGAAAAACAAAAGGTTCCCCTGGAGCAGGGATTCCTTCATTGATCATTTTGGGAACTGACGCCATTAAAATAAAGAACCAATCGAGAGTCCACTAGGAAAAACAAACAACACATGATGAAAATCTAGTCAGCAAGCAAGCAAACAAAACCTTCTTGCAATGAGCCCACTAGTTGGTGATGAAATCCAACATCACGGGAACAAAGTAAGAAGGGCATGAGATAGAGCGGGTGGAAAAGTTACATTGATGACATGCTTAACGAACTTACACCTTGGTGCAAGCTCCCACACATAATCGTGAGTATACCCTCCAAGGAGCCTGAGTGAGTCTGACCAACGTTGATTCTAGGTACTGTGAAGGCTTTCCCCTCCACAGTCACCTCGTGTAAATACCCTAAAGAGATAGGCCACTAAGGTTACCAACTACTATAGTGATTCCTGGGGAAACAATCGACAGTCTAATCCATGCGCAAAGGCAGGGTATCTGGACCAAAATCAACTTGAAAGGCCTCCACTCATACTTGTGGGTATACCTTCGAGCGACCACCATAATACGTGCAATCTCTACACTAATACCAACAAAGAAGGGTGAGTAACTTTTCCAGTCTCAATGCGACCTCGTGATTGACCCTTGTGTTAGAAGGGCTTCCCAGGACAAAATGTAATAAGTGGATTTAACCACTCCCTAAATCAAGATTCTATGTTTGTTTGCAACTTTGAAAAGTTATCTTTCACACCTATTCCAAAGACCTACAACTAATCTAATGTAGGTTTTCTACCAGAAAGTATAAAAAATGTCTAATCAATTTTTATATAGGCATTTTATTTGATGGTTTTTGTTACTCAATAGGAAAATGGCATGAACAATATGGTGTTTTGACCGACTCGAAAGTTATGCAAAGAGATGAAGATGCAATCTTTTCATTTCGATGAAATCTATGCTACGAGAAGGAGAAAACATTTATCATTCCCAGATGCACAATGTCCCAAAATTTACTAAACTCACAAATATCAAGATTTTTAAGAAATGAGACAAATAGACTGTACACCAATTACTAAATTTTTAAGAATTTAAGACCAAAAGTCATGCAATTTCACTACTTCAAATGCAAATATGCCCCCAATCTAATGCAAAGAAAGAAATGGGATTTTTTGTTTCAAAGATAGCTAAAAGCAATAGCAAATCACTTCAAAACAAAAAACAACCCAAACAAAGTTTCTCTTTTACTGCGAGTTATTCAAAAGAAAGAAGTGTTCTTTTCACTAAACAATTCTAAAGAAAAACAAGGCTTTGTAACCAAAAGACACTCAAAGGGAGAGATCAAATCTTTGAAAAGAAAACAAAGAAAAGATAGATAAAAGCATCTCAAAAAATATCAAGTAGACTATAAACAAATCATAATCAAACCCAACAATTCACCCCAAAACCAAATCTAAGGTCTGGGTAAGGAAAACCATCAAAAATCAAGAATTTCACAATTTCCATAGGCCGAAAGACTAGCACAGTGCGAAAATCATTGATTTCCACGGGCCAGATATGGGTAGGGAACGACATTTATGCACTATTCAAAATAGGTAGGGCAAAAAAATCGTAGGTCGTCGCACTGTCCCTCAAAGCAGGGTGCGAAAATTGAACAAGAATGGAAAAAAATAAAAATTGAGAAGTTTTTCCAGTGAAGTTTAATAGTCAGAGAGTCAAGCTGGATCTTCCAGTGACTCAGACAACATAAACCAGGCAATCAAAGCAAGAAAACAAGGAAAACATGGAAAACATTTGTGTCCCCTATGGAGTCGCCAATTTTGTTATCAGGTAAATCGGTGAATGTAGACATAGACTAATCCCCCTAGATCCACCTAGATCTAGAACAAAAAAGGACAGAACATGGTGCTTTCCCTAAGTTACAATCATTGAATCTACTATCGAACAAAAGACGAGAGACATACCTTTAAGTGTCAGTTCCTTATGTCTTTGTTGTCCCTGCTTTGCTATGGTTCTCTTGTGATATTGATTCTACAATGAGACACAAACCAACCAAAGTGAAAGAAGAAAGAATATATTCAATGACAAACTATGCATATGATCAAGGAACTATTCAATAAAATAAAGATAATTCTATGGGAAAGAAGCATGCCACTGTATTATATTAATGACAGGAAGAGAGATTACAACCGAATACCTTGATGTCATAAGGTTCCTTCGAATGATTCCTTGCTTCCCACACACTGTTGATCCAAGAATTCTGAGACTATAGATCTGGCATCTATCTTGACAAAAGAAAAGATCAAAGCCACTCTAACCAAGCTAACAATTCCAAGCCAAATCCAACTAATATCAAAGGATCAAGAACTTTCCAACCCAATCAAGCTCCAAAACCAACTAACTTTCTCCATGAGAGCTCCTCTCCTTTTATAAGATGAAGAGGATAAGGTGAGGAGGTTAGGATGATCCCACTAAATCATGAAAGTTAGTAAGATCCAAACCATTCAGAGGCCACCTCACCATAGAAGCGTCTCCTTCTAGAAGCATCGATAAAATGATCATTTTTCCCCACATACGGAGGTCGTCGCACCCTAGCTATAGTACAACCTACGAAAACTCCACACCCTAGCTATAGAGCAAGGTGCAGAAATCAAGAATTTTCACACCTTGCATATAGAGCAGCATGCAAAAATCCTCGAAAATAGGATTTTTACTGAGGAAAACAAAACTTCTTCTCCCTTCTTCCTTTAGGAATTCAGGCCATTGACCCCTCTGAAGGAAACATATAGGTTTACATCATTAACGATAATAGGTATGATGAAAATAATGTGTAACAACAAATGACAATAAAAAATATACATAAACATGTGAAGTTAACTGTTGAAACTGTAAATTAACAAAATAAAAAGAAAAACTAAATGGATCTAACCTCGTACTTCCTTGAAACCATCGTTCAATAAGGATTTTGTAGGCATGATTTCCCTCCTTCAGATCATGTTGCAACTCCTTGTTGTCCTCCTCGACCTCCTTCTCTCATAATTGTTCTTCATTAAATCTGCAGGATCCCTTGAATGTTGATGCCTCATTCGTTGCTAGACAAGTAATTAAGCCCTCAGTTGTTGTCAAGATATCCTCTTTGTGAGAAGAGGAGATCCCAACCTTTGCAAGGACTTGAGTGAGATGTTCCAAGATTAAACTCATTGTTAAACCATATTGAAAAAGGAAATTCTTATAGCACCCCAAAAATGATTTATCATCAAAGATTTGAATTTTAAAAATAAGAAAATAAAACTATTTGTAAAAATAAAACACACCAAATGTGAACTCCTTGCGTTACTGGGATCCTACTGTCACCAGGTTATCGATTCACACAAGTTAGCTCATCATAAATAAAAACTGAATTTGCTTAAATAAAAACAAACTTTTGCATAAAATAAGGAGAAACACACTTCTTCATAAAAGGGAGAGGACAATCTAACATTGGAGCCAATCCACTAAAGTGGATGCGTGGGATCTTCCCTCACATCGTACTGTCTTCTCTCCACCCTTAGGTCATGCATAAAACCAATCCAAAATCATTAAATCAATATAATTCAAATGCTACCTATTACCATTTACAACTCCCCGACAACAATACTAAAATGTTGGTGCAATTATATGCATAATATATACCAAACATAAATTATCGGCTGGGATTCATAATCAGTAAATTTGATGCACTATATGTGTCGACAAAAGGTATTATATCTATGTATAATGATTATATAATAAAGAAGAGTCATTTTAAACTCAACACTCTATTTTCACACTTCAAACATAACACTCTCCACACATTTCAAAATTCATAAGGCAAAACTCATAAACAAGCATATGATCTAAAGCTCTTGCTCAGGTGATGGACCTGTTCATTGATGGCTCATGAAAGGAAAAGATGAATTTTAATTCTATCTCCTAAAGCAACTAAACTAACAACAATTAACACTTTGTGGATTCACAACATTCCATTATAGGTGCATGTAGGGTGAGAGATGGAGGTCTTGATTGGGCATGTGTTAGCAAGGTGTAACCTAATCAATTATGGAAAATAAACCTAAGTGTAGTGGGATGCACCATTAAATATCATGTATGGTGAAATATGGATATCCAATTGTTCTTGCATTGCCACACTTTGCAACAAATTCTAATAGTGAATTCAAAACAAAATAATATGGAATCAAAATAACAGGTACATGAAATGAAAATCTACACTAATAATTTACAGTGACCTTACCAAGATGGATCGGTGGCCCTCGCCAATGCCAACTTGGAATATTTTATATTAGAAGATGCCAACTTCTAAAAGACATAAGGTCACTGAATTCAAACTTGCATTAATCTTCAACAAGGAGGTTTACAAAAAGAGTCTTTTCATGAATCCAATCTACATCATAACAATTCCCCCCCTCTCATGAAGAGAGGGAACTCTCTTTTATACATGAGAGATTTGAAAAGAATATAATCATCTAATAATTACAGATCCACTTTTCTCTCAACCAATTTCCCATTATTACAAAATATGACCCATTCATATCCTCACACATATCTGATTAGGGGATCAAATTTTGCTCAAAAATTCAAAGTGCTCAGAATCTCTTCAAACCAGATGAGAGTGTAGGCCTCATCGTTGCGAACCCAACGCAACTCGTTTCGTCTCAAACGGACGTCAGGAGAGAGAGATATAGCGATATGTTCGTCAAGTCAAACAGGCAAATTTTTTTATGCTGACTATACAAGTCTGTACAGTCCGTACGGTCTGACGTGGCAGGACCGTACGACCGTATAGAAGTGACGTGGAAAGAAATGGTTGGTTGACTGTTGTCGAATCAGGGGATGACATGTGTCCTTTAGATGGAAAATGGTATGAGGACACGTGGCCCAATCCATGGGCACCACGTGTCACTCATTGTTTCGGTTGTGGTTGTATGTAAAATGTTTGGAGTCTGTGGGGTTCGACCCCCGGACCTCCCACACCTCATAGCGCCTTCGCACGACCGCCCGACAAATAGACCATAAGTTTTTTCTTATTATGTATAAGCATTTAAAAATATTTAAAGTTGAAATTTGTTTTGTTTGGCGGGGGGGTCGGGCCGGGGCTTAGCCCCAGCCCATGGTCGTTTGCATTGTTATATGACCGTGCCCGATAGATGTGTGCACGGGATTTGAAACTCGGCCCGTGGTTTTTGTTATATAACATATGACCGGTGGTATAATGTGTGCGGGGGTTACGATGGGTGGAGCCCCGGGTCGCGAGGTTTATATATATATGTTGCCATGTGCCCATAACTAGAGCGCGGGGGGAGTTAACCCATTGTAATGGTTCTAACCACCTTTTTGCCATGCACGCAGTCCTATGAGCCATATGCCCAGGTGCCTAGGCGGTTAGGGGCTGGTGCGTCCTTAACTATTCTACAGTTTTCACCATTGGCGCGATTGCACCCGGTGCTAGGTTTTCATGCTTTAAATTGCGTGTGATCCAGGTTCAAACAAGAAGGGTGCGTTTTGTAGATGTAGAGACATCAAGATTGAAGAGGGGGACTTCTAGGAGGCCTAACTTCTTCATTTTTCGACAGATTGAGGTGCCAAAAGAGCCCAGACAGGGGTTTTTGGACGCTCTGAAGCCAGTGGAGCAGTCGGTTTGTCAGTTTGAGCATTGTAAGACGTGTTTTTGAGCAATTTTTGAGCAATTAATAATAATGATCCATTGGAAGCTGGACCAGGAGATGTAGCCCAAGAGAGGGGTGAACTCATTTATCAATTGTTGTGCTTATGTGTTTATGTTCAATGATTACGTTGTTGTCTATGTGTAATTTGCATAAGTAATCCTTTAATCTATGTGTTGCAAATTGATCCATTTTCTTTAAACACATAACATTCACTTGCAATAATTTTCAAGTTTTTCAAGTCTTCTTCATTTTTAGATCAAGTTGGTATCAGAGCACTGGTTTTTGAAGACTTGATTGTTTGCAAGTTTTTTTTCTGATGCTCACAAGGTTGAAACTCACAAGAAGAGAAGGTCAACTTGTGGAGCCAAGTTCTCATCCGACAAGGAGGAATCATATTCATTCACCGCAAGTTTCAGAGAGACATTCACCAAGCATGGCTCGTGCAGAAAGTCATGAAAGTGTTCCAGCCGAAAATCAAGATCTCAGAGAGGCTGTCATGGAGATGAGAGAGATGATGGAGATCTTAATGGAAAGGAACATATTGTCACAGGGTGAAGGCTCCAACCCTTTAATGCATAAGGGAGGCGGTGGTGACAAAACTCCAGGCGAAAATGGAGGGAATGGTGCTTCTCCACCACCCTCTCCTCCATCATCATCTTCTTCTTCTTCTTCTACCAGTTCGAAA
>JZKD02S2286199.1:399668-425250 GCA_000966675.3 Picea glauca | reverse complement strand
CTTATTGCAACAAGCATCCTAAACTTTGGGATGAACATTTACACTACATTCAGCATGCATACAATCGGGCTAAGCACTCTTCGACGCAAACGTCGCCATTTGAAGCATGTTTTGGCTATTTTCCCAAGTCGCCTTTAGATTTTATCTTTGGGAAAGATATTGTTGCTTATGGTCAATATGACATTGATAGGGCAGAGAAGTTCATTGAACAAATTCAGTTGATACATCAAGTGGTGCAAGAGCAGTTGGAAAAGAGTCAGGCCAAGTACAAGATGAGACATGAAAAGCATCGTGTTGATCACAGTTTCGAAGTTTCAGATGAAGTTTGGATTTACATCATAAAGGAGAGGCTTAAAGGAGAAGGTAAAAAGTTGAAACTAGTTCGATATGGTCCTTTCAAGATTGTTGACAAGATTGGTAACAATGCTTTTCATTTAGATTTGCCTCCTTATATGCAGATGTATGCAGTTGTTAATGTTGAGAATTTGAAGTTGTATGAGCCTACATTGATTGATGATCAAGGAGAGCATGTTCAAATTCCTTCCATAGATGATTTTTCTCCAGAGTATCTAACATAACTGCAGGAAGACACCATCCTTGACAGGAGAATGCAAACTTCGAAACGAGGAAATGTGGAGTATTTGCGAGTTGGTCTTAAAGGGAAGAATCCAAGAAAGGCCAAGTGGATTGAGGTTTTAAGGGTGAGGGAAATTTACCCTCATCTTCACATAGATTGAGATAGTCTTTTGGAGGCCCAAAAGCTTCCCAATGGGGAGGTGTGATCAGGGGATCAAATTTTGCTCAAAAATTCAAAGTGCTCAGAATCGCTTCAAACTAGATGAGAGCGTAGGCCTCATCATTACGAACCCAACGCAACTCATTTCGTCTCAAACGGACGTCGAGAGCGAGAGATATAGCGATTTGTTCGTCAAGTCAAACAGGCAAAAATTTTGATGCTGACTGTACAAGTCCATACAGTCCATACGGTCTGACATGGTAGGACCGTACGACTGTACAGAAGTGATGTGAAAAGAAATGGTTGGTTGATTGTTGTCGAATCAGGGGATGACACGTGTCCTTTAGATGGAAAATGGTATGAGGACACGTGGCCCAATCCATGGGCGTCACGTGTCACTCATTGTTTGGGTTGTGGTTGTTATGTAAAATGTTTGGAGTCTGTGGGGTTCGACCCCCGGACCTCCCACACCTCATAGCGCCTTCGCACGACCACCCGACCAATAGACCAAAATTTGTTGCTTATTATGTATGTGCATTTAAAAATATTTAAAGTTGCAATTTGTTTTGTTTGGCAGGGGGTCGGGTCGGGGCTTAGCTTCGGCTCGTGGTCGTTTGCATTGTTATATGACCATGCCCAACAGATGTGTGCATGGGATTTAAAACTCGGCCCATGGTTTTTTTTATATAACATATGACCGGTGGTATAATGTGCGCGGGGGTTACGACGGGTGGAGCCCCTGGTCACGGGGTTTATATATATGTTGCCATGTGCCCATAACCGGAGCGTCGGGGGAGTTAACCCGTTGTAACAGTTCTAACCACCTTTTTTCCATGAACGCGGTCCTATGAGCCATATGCCCAGGTGCCTAGGCGGTTAGGGGCTGGTGTGCCCTTAACCGTTCTACGGTTTGCACTGTTGGCGCGGTTGCGCCCGGTGCTGGGTTTTCACGCTTTAAATTGCGTGTGAGCCAAGTTCAAACAAGAAGGGTGCATTTTGTAGATGCAGAGACAACAAGCTTGAAGAGGGGGACCTCCAGGAGGCCTAAATTCTTCGTTTTTCGACCGATTGAGGTGCCAAAAGAGCCCAGACAGGGGTTTTTGGACGCTCTAAAGCCATTGGAGCAGTCTGTTTGTCAGTTTGAGCATTGTAAGACATGTTTTTGAGCACTTTTTGAGCAATTAATAATAATGATCCATTGGAAGTTGGACCAGGAGATGTAGCCCAAGAGAGGGGTGAACTCCTTTATCAATTGCTGTGCTTATGTGTTTATGTTCAATGATTATGCTATTGTCTATGTGTAATTTGCATAAGTAATCCTTTAATATATGTGTTGCAAACTGGTCCATTTGCTTTAAACACATAACATTCACTTGCAATAATTTTCAAGTTTTTCAAGTCTTCTTCATTTTTAGATCAATATCTCTCATATATATTGGATATGATATGTTATCCATTCCCCATGATTTTCTCCTTAAAATAGGCTTGAATTATCTCCTCAAATCTTGAAATGGTGGAGGAATTATTCACGAAGTCTTTTTGAATTAATCCTTCACATATTCCTGCACATGATAAAGCTCACACATTTTTTAGATATATATGAAAACATGTCAATTTTCTAATATTTAATCATAAATTCCCTTTTAATACTAAAATGAATAAAGTGGAAAATAATAATGTGAAACCCAAATATATTTATGAAAATGATATCATGAAAGGTTAATGGGGCGATGAAATGTGAATAATGATGAACTGAAAGGTGGATGAAAATACGACATTTCTGAGTCCCAACAGGGATGCCAACATCTTGCATATCTATATGGTGGTAGCCAGAACACAGATCAAGTTTAGTGAAACACTAAGCACCACTCAACTCATCCAAGAGATCATCACTGACAAGAATGAGTAACTTTTCCTTGATGGTGAGTTTATTGAGGGCATGAAAGTTAGGACACATGCACCAAGTACCTTCTTCTTTAAGTACCATGACTACAAGAGAAGAATAAGGGTTTGTACTAGGGCGAATAACACCCACTTGTAGCAATTACTAGACTATTTTCTCAATTTCATTGTTTTGGGAAAAGGGATGATGATAAGGTAGAACATTGGGAGGAAGAATGATAAGAACAAGGGGTATTTACTGATCATGAACACCACTATAAGACAAAAGTCCCTGAGGAGTTGAAAAACAACTTGGTGTTTGGAGAGAATAGCTTGGAGTTCAGGATGCATAAAGGGTGTTTGAATGGCATGAATAGAATGGAGTTGAGAAATAATACCGGAGTGGCCTTTCTTGAGGAGATTTTCCATGCGATGGGAATTGGTGATCTCAAGAGAAACAACTGTGAGACCTTGGAAGTGACACATTTGTCCCTCCTATTGGAATTGCATGGTTAATTCCTTAAAATCCATAAGAATGGGACCCAAAATGTGTAACCATTCAACAACTAGTACAATGTCACAACCACCCATGTCAATGGAAAATATATGATATTTCAGGAGGTAATTTCCAATTTTAATACATACATTTTTACAACACCCACCACATTTCATGGACCTGCCATTGTCTATCATGATTTGAACATCATTGACAACATGAATATAGCAATTGGTTTTCTAGCCAATGTGATGATGAATAAAGTTGTGGGTGCTACCACATTAAAAAAGAATGTTGACCTTCCTATTCTTAATGTAGACAATGAGATGGACGGTTTGTGGAGTAGAGAAGTCAGTAAGGGAATGCAAGGAAAGGAGTGGTTCAACTTCAGGTGGGTCAACAGGATCTTCTATAGCATCGAGAAGGGAGGGCTCTTCAACAAGTGGAATTGTCACATCTTCGTCGAGAACATCTTTGGAAATGGCCATAAAAAATTTTGTTCCTTACACTTGTGCCCTGGAAAATATTTTTCATCACAATTATAGAAAATACCCTTCAGTTGGTGTTCAACAATTTCATCCCTAGTTAATTTCTGGACCTTGAGGGGAGTGACAGGGGGGTTAGGATTGGTGGGCGGGGGGGGGGGAAAAAAAGGGGGGTTTTTTTTTTGGGGGGGGGGGGAAACAACTTGTTTCACCTCTTTAGCATGTTTAGTAGCTTCCAACCAAGTTTGAGGGATGGATATGAGAATCTGGGATCATATTTCATCCTTTAGGCCATTGATACATAATTCACAGAAGAAAGTATCTGAGATACCCTTGGTTCGAATGGCCAAATTCTCAAAAGTAGTTATCAAGTCTTCCATTATGCCTGACTATTTCAACTTGGTCAAAGGACCGAGATAGTGGGTACCAATTTCAAAGTGGTCATAGAGATCTACAAAAAAAATGGGTCTAGGCAATATACCCCTAAGGTGAATTTTTATGCCATTTCCACCATTTCCATCGTTCAAGATCTAGATAAAGGACAACATAGCAAAGTTTTTCCAACTTATCAGTAATACCATGCAAAGAAAAATAATTATCTATTTGAGTGACCCAACCCGTAGGATCAGAACCATCAAATTTATTGACCTCGACATGGGAAAGAAGGGGGTCATGCTGAGAGGAGTTGGATTGAAAATGCAAAGAATGAGAGGAATCAACAACATCAGGTTGGTCCGAGGAGGAAGGACCCAAAGGGACGTTCAACGATTCGTTGAAAATAGAGTGGAGGGTGTTAAATTAGTTCATGAAGTTGGTTTCGATGGTGTCAAATTTGTGCTCGACTTGTGCCTCGAATTGTGCAAGGAGGTAATTGGTAGAGCCAATCTCGAATGTCACGTGATTGATAGAATATTGTAGGTCTTGGTTGTGAGTGGTGGCCATTTGGAGAGGGGAATTGTGGGTAAGGAAAAATGGGTGGGTGGGACCCCAAAAGAGGACTTACAAGTTATAGGTATCACCACGATCATGGTGAGAAGGGAAATATAATGGAGTAATTGGAAAAATAGGGAGTGTTATCACCCTATAAGTTATAGGATCAACTGGTGACTGGGATATTATCTGTCTCTAGTGTTTTTTTTTGTTGACAAATGATTTTTCATTCTGGAAATAATTTGAAAAAGAAAAGAAAAAGAAAAAGAAAGAAAAGAAAAAAGAAAAAGAAAAGAAAAGAGGGCATAAAAGAATTGCAATAAAAGCCCCATGCGATAATAGTAACTTGGTCCATACCTTTCAAGCATGGCCAAGTTTTTTTTAAATTGATGTTGATAGGATTAGTGAATGAGTTTGGCTAAACAGTTTAATCTTAGCCAAAGTATCTAGGTTAGATTAGTGAATAAATCTGGCCAGACTGTCTAATCTTGGTCAGATAGCCCTAGGGTAGAGTAAATACTTAACCCAACAGTCTAATCTGGGTTAATTGTCGTAGGAAGCTAGGTTAGAAGATAGGCTAGTTGCTTTATTGCTTTATATTCAAGAAGAACCAGTTTGATGATCAATGTTGCACCATGATTTGGATACCTAAAATGTTGTTCGACTAACCCCTTGGTGGTGTAGACATGAAAGTCTTGAAGAAAGCCCATGAAAAAACACTTATCCTAAGTTTTCTAGGTGCATGTATGTTTCCACGCCCTCAATTATTCTTCGATCATGTATCAATGGTCCATATGATCGTGCTTAGATCTATGGTGGACAGGTCTTTCTGGACCCCGCCCCAGCTGTTTTATCTTTAACGGAGGGGAGGGGGGTCTAGAATCGCTGATAAGACCCGCGCGCATTCGGACGGCTCAAGATCAAGCGCTCAGATCTACGATTAGTATTGGATTCTGGACCCCCCCGTCCGTTCTTCCTTTAATGGAGGGGGAGGGCTCTAGAATGTGTCATAAACAGAGTGCATAGATCTGCAGCTCAGAAGTAGGCACACAAATCAACGACCCAAAATGTATTTCGGACCGCCCCAACTGATCTGCTTTTAACTGAGCGGGGGGGGGTCCGGAATGGTATTTTTCCTCTACCGGGCCCCTCTTTATACATGGAAATGATCTAATGGCCCCACGTCCCATCGTCTCCTGCTGTCTGACATACCATCCTCACCTCTGGATGTCACCACCCACCTTTCCCGAAATAGTCACGTCCCATAACTGTTGTCAGTCCTTCCCCCCCTTGTCGCTCATGGAAAGCCTCCTCACTATGACCTTTACCCCAATCGATAGTCGCCATGTCACATGTCCATATCCCTCAGTCACTGTCACCTGCCATATCATGCTCTAAGTGATCCGTTGGCCATTTATTACTGGATGACATATCCATTACCCAACTGACCTGTCTCCCGTGCCCAACGGACAACCATTTACTTAAAAATACCCTTTTCTTCCTATTTTCACCATTTACTCACTCATCGCACTAGAGATATTTACCCTGTTTTCTCCTCCATTGCAATCATTTGCCCCCACCAATAGCCACCCCACTAACGTTTTTTTTCTTGCAGGTACAGTTGTAGTAATGGCGCCAAAGTCCAAACAAGCAGAAAGAGAGGAGAATACTTTCCTCCCGCCTCCTGTCGACATTGACAAAATCCCACTCGTCGACAAAGATCGATTAATTGCAGATACAAAGTGTGATTTTGATTTCGCAGACCTTCAGTCATGGCTCAAGGAAGCCTTCCTGGACCAAAGTGATGAAATCAAACTTTGGTAGTCCAACTTACCCCTTTACCTCTTCGCTTAGATCCACCCTTTTCCAGAGTTCACTCTCAAGTTCCAAGCCCACTATATTCCTGAGAAAAGAGCCATCATCTCCTCGTCTGGAGAGGTTCTTTTCCTCATCACGCTCGAATCTATTGACCAAATGATACAAGTCCCCTAAGCCAACTCTGCATCACCCTTCAACCTAGAAATTCTTACAGAATTATACCAGAAAATGACCTTCCCCCAAAGAGCTCAAATATTCGAGATTTTGCTTCCCCCATCCACTCAATTCCCCTCCACAAATCCTCCTTACCCTTCCTCCATGTTCTCGACTAAAGGAAATCAGATCATCTCATCCCTTTGTTCTTTGTTAGGATACTATTCTGATCAGTGGGTAGATGAACCCATTCTAGTTTTTCTATCCATCTTCTCTACCGATGAAAATCCCACCACCCATTTTGATTTTATCACTTTTCTAGCGGACAATATTCATGAACAATTCGTGAATTTTTCCATGGAAGGAATGTTCAGATACTCGTCCATATTGGCATACTTGTTCATCTTCTTCCAAGAGGACAAATTTGTTTTTTCCATGCAGAATATGGATGGAGATGGCAGACCCCAGACAATGATAGCATGGACCTCCTTGCTCAAGCACAACTCCACAGAGTTCAGTTTCAAGGAGTTCATTGATCAGTTCTACCACCCTGTGGTAAGTATGCTAGGTGGAAGGCCCGAGCCTTGGATAAATGATGAAGTTCAAAGGATCCTGCATCTCTCAGATAACACAAAGATAGGGGATTGGTATTTGTATCAAGATTACACCGAGATCAGAGTATACGGGTTTGAGTTGGCACCGTATAAGCTACCCAAGTATCTACCTGTCAGAATTTTTGTGTTGGAATATATAAGGCACATAATAAATTCTGATGATGTCCATTTTGTGTCACTGAAGAAAAAGCAGCAGCTTAGAATCAAGGGACAGATTGGCTCCTTCATCTACAACAATCGTGGAGCTGGGGAAGAAGCAGACATGATGCTGAGGGAAATGAAGTTCTTCATGAGCTTCCCAGGCATTACGACCCATGTGGGATCATCTCAGAGATAAGGGTGAAGAACAAAAACATCCCATATGTTCATGAGTTCAGGCCTGAAGTTGAGAATTTCGCAAATCAGACAGCCTGGGAGCCTAACACATTGGTCAAAGTAGAACAGCAGGATCCCCTGGCCATGGTGTCACAAACAACCATGCAATAGGTCCCGAAAGAGAAAAGGCCTAGGAAAGAGTTATCTTCGCCTGTCACGGAGGTGTCGTCAGAATAATTCCAGCTGCATACTAAGAGGCCTAAGACTATTTCAGTTCCTGGCCCGATTGGAGAAAAAGAAGCCCCCTCTACAACAATGACCAAGGTTGATAGGCGACCCTTCGGTTCTAGCCTCCATAAGGTCATAACTTCAACATTGCTGGAGAAATCCACAGACACTCCTTTGACCACCCAACCAGGCAAGGTAGGACCAAAGTTGAGTATCTTTGAAAAGTATGAGTTGATCAAGAAAAGGAACCAGACCCTGACCAACAGTACTTGCGCCCAGTTCTGGAAGCAGACGTCGACTGCGCAACATAGGTTTCTATCGGCATTCGACACCGAGAAGGGAAGAATGCATATGGAATTCCTGCAGGCACACATACCAAATCCAAAGGTCATCACTAACTACAAGAGGGCCACCTTCGAATTCCAGACGAAGGATGTGCATCCGGCCGATCAAATGGATTTGCACAAGCAGACAGGGGAAATGGTATTTTGCACGCTAGCACATGCTTCCGCTACTGCGTCCAAACTACAAGTCTCCCTGAACAATGTTCAAACACAACTGAAGTTGGAAAAGATATCATCCTTTGCCAAGGACAATAGGATCAAGACTTTGGAGGAGCTGGTCCTCAAGATCGGTTATGATCATGCAAACATGAAAGAAGTTGAGGAAATGATAAAGAAGAAGAATGCTGACATAGCCTTCTTGAGGAAACAACTGAAGCTCCCACCCACAGAGGATTCGCAGGTGAAAGAGATAGAAGAGAAAGAAGGAGAGAAATATGAAATGCTCAAGATACTCATGGAGCAGAATGCACAACTAAAGTTGATGGAGGCTGAGATGGAAAAACTAGTAAAAGAGAAAGAATAACTGAAGCCAATGGAAGTCATTCCATTGAATGCCATTCTGATCTCGGGAGTGAGCACAACATCAGTGACAGAAGTCCCATCCGCGACTCCATTGACATCCTTGGAGAAGACAATCGACCTAGATAGGTCTATGGAAAAGATGAACCTACAGGAAATAGAGATCAACAGGCTCAAAAAGGATATTGAGAACCTTCAGGAACTCAAATCCTCCTTTCAGACCAGCCTCTCCAAGGAAACGCAGGTAACAGATCAGCTCAAAGGGGAGTTACAGCAGCTCCGGAAGCAAACAAGGGCAGGTAAAACTTTGGCCGAGGTTAAAGAAAGTGTTTGGACAGACATCACCAAGTCCATGACTGAGGTATGGCCCATGATTTGAGCAGAATGAATTGGGACAAAGAAGCAAGAAGGGCATTGAGAAGATCAAATTAGAATTGGAAGAAATGCCAACACAGGCGAATGAGATCATC
Organism: Picea glauca; assembly: GCA_000966675.3. Classification (NCBI taxonomy): domain Eukaryota; kingdom Viridiplantae; phylum Streptophyta; class Pinopsida; order Pinales; family Pinaceae; genus Picea; species Picea glauca. Next base: position 416,261 of record JZKD02S2286199.1, on the reverse strand, counting down.
AAGTTCTTGAACTCTAAGACCAGGGAAGAACTGGAAGAGCTGGAAATTGAAGACAGAACAAAGACCATCCTTGAGGTCAAAAGAGTTTTGACCAAGAGAGGATTAATGCTTCAGCTGGAAGAAAAGGTTCAAGCCATGGACCTAGGGGTACAAAGATTCTTCAGTAAGATTGAGGATCTCAAGAAGAAAGGTCTTCCTAGTCTGAAGGTAATCAATGATAAATTGATGACTCTCCCAGACTACAAGAAGAGATTGGCCAATGTGGCTAAGCACAATTCAAAGTTTGCAGGAATCCAAGGGAGCATCACTGGCAAGGCATTCCTAGATTCCCTTTAGTGTGACATCAGTATCCAACACGAGATTCAATACATCTTCCTCACCAAACCTACCTTCGCCAAGTACACAGAAATGGATGAAGTGTATCGAAGGCTACTCAAAGTCAACGTGCCCAGTCATCTACGATGGGAGGAACTCTGTGATCTGATCGAGTAGCAAATGAGTTGTCACAGTCCAGTCAGTTGTCCAGTCAGATGAGGTCGTGAAGAGGCTTCATAAACGGTCCACCCAGAAATCAGCGTGCAGTTACACCACCTCATCAAGCAGTTCCTAGATTTAGGAAATTTGTTATGTTAGTTAGGCTAAAAATAGATTTAGCACGTCCTGTTCATTAATGACAGGATCGTTTGTAATTTGATTTATAAATACTTCACCTTTCAAAGTATTGGGGGTTTTTGATCTTCACACCCTTAAGCTATCAGACTGTAATATTTTTGAAGAGATCTTCCATTAATAAAAAGGAGGCACTTTTATAGGATTCTTCCGTGTATTCACTGGTGATGTTTTTCTCTCTAAGTTGAATGTTATTCCCGCTTTGTTATCATATTGTTCTCCAAATCTAATCTTTAGAAGTAACGAAAGTTGCAGTATTTATCTCGTATACCCTATTTCTAACTCGAAAGATTTTAGTGTTTTATCTTCTGGTGTTTTAAATAAAGAAATTCTTAACTGCTTCTTTGTTGAAATTATCTTTCTCATCTTTTCTGCTATTCATCATTTATGCTACTGAAGAATCCAGTGATTATATTATCTCGCCTTGTGAAAGTTTCCCTTTGTGTTTTTGGCTTGGATTTCATATTTTATTTAAGACACTGACCCCATAGCCCAATGGATGTGTAGACTGTATCAACCAACTCGAAAAATACTTTAATGACAAAAAACCGACCTATTTATTTACCTAGCCTAATATTTAAAATTTGAAACATAGCTAAATCATATAGAGAGATCCCTCTCTGAAGTTGGAAGGGCTAGATCCCATCTTCAAAAGTGGTTGGATAAAGTTACCTTAGTAGATTTCTTTTGTTGTCAACCTGTAGGAAATTTACCAAGTGCTAACATAGTGGTGACTCCACTAGGGAAGAACATATAAAATTTATAACTTCACGTTTTCTTTCCCTAAAAGAGAGTTTGTTCCTGAAAGATTGCAAATTTGAGAAGAAAGTAATGTTTAGAGGTTGATTAAATTTGTACATATTATTTTTGGACTCATAAAACTAATATATATATATATATAAATCAAAAAGAAATCTGGCTCCCAAGAAAGTTTATACTCGATCTCATCCAGACCCATAACCTGCGATAGTGATAGATAACCCAGAACAGTTGCTCAACAAAAAGACCATAGTTGAAGGCTCAGTGAGTCATATTCCTTTGCGTAAGTCCCTTTCCTTTTTAGGGGAACCCGTTACCTTTCAAAACTTTGACTTTGACACCTCTTCCCAACAAAGCTTGGTTAGAACACGGTCTGATAGTTTTATGACTGGAATCATTTTTGACCCAACCGTTTTGCAACCCTGAACCCCTGAAGTTCTGTCTCCCACTGGTAAACCGCAAACCACTCCCTCGATGCTATGCAGTCCCTCCTCGTCCTCATCTTCAGTCACTACCTCGCCGATCCTCCAGTCGGTTATCCCACCTCCTCCACCCATCATGGTGGCTAGATATGCTCCCTTGGTGTTGGCTTCCCCTGTTCATGCCATGCCCCAAGACTATCAAACAAGACTTCCACAGTTTGATGCAATACGACCTTTGAGTGCACAACAACACATTGATAAAATGAATGATTATTTTGATCTGCATGAAGTAGATGAGGCTAACGTTCAAATGAGACTGTTTGCCCAAAGTTTGACAGGTGATGTTAAAAAATGGTATAAAGGTTTACTGATGCAGGAGCATCATGAACACGTCAAGCGAGCCAGTGCGAGAGGAGAGGACAACTGGACAAGCCAGTGGATTTATTTTTGAATTTCACTTTGGAATGGTTGCGTCAAACATTAATGTGGATAATTAATGAAGCGCACTTTGTATATTGTAATGGACCTTGAGCGGATAGCTCACGTCCTTAGGTAGATGAGGCATTTAAGATAGTTAATGTAAAGTAGATATAACATTTAATTTTAGATTTGATAGCTTTAGAGCTCGAGAGGGAAACGGGATATAGACACCCTCCTTTGTACATTGAATAATAATCAAGCATTCTGAAGAGAAGAGCACACAGAGAAGTGTATGAAGAACCTCCATGTAGAGATATTGAATTAATAGAAATCTTTGATTCAATTCCATGGTTGTGTTACTCTCTGTGTATTGTTGATGTTTTTCTCATGGATGTTTGCTTCTTGTCATACATTTGATTTTATATATGCTGTGTATGTGATTTCATAGTTGAATGAAGTCTGAGAGGAAGAGTGAATGAGATTCAATTGTTTCTCTAAGTGAACCAGAGGATTCCTGCAAGGAGTGCAGTTGAATTTGTCCGCAAGGAGTGCGTGACTGCAAGGTTCAATTAGAGAAAGATTTTGTCCTCATTCATCTCAGAAGGGCAGATTTGGCACCAGAACCATGAAAGGCGTGCGTAGGCTAGACGAAGACTCAGGGTTGCTATTCTGAGCAAAGAGTTGAAGGATTTCTGCCGCAAGAGTGCGTAGGATCAAAGACTTCATCACTTAGTTGTGATTGAATATTTGTTGCAAGGGATGTGCACAAGGAGTTCTTCCTAAGGGATTGAAGTCGTGGAAGCTCAGAGGAGATAGGTCTTCGAAGTTGTCGAAGGGCAGTGGAGAAAGGTTGTGCGTGAGCAGGTCACAAAGAATTGACACAGGTTGACGGACAAGAGAGGCACTTCTTGTTCAAGGATTGAGTAAGGAGGAAAGTGGATGTGAAGTCTATAGTGCAGGCGAAAGAAGTTTGAAGTCCGGGAAGAGTATGGGTGTCGATTAGAATCACGGGGAGTGTGACTCTATTCGTGGATCGGGCATATCGGCGTTTCATGTGAAAGCGATTAGAAATTTTAGCCGTGGAGATCGCGAGGTGCGAAGTTCCAAGGAATCTCGTAGATCATGGGGATGTGGCAGGTGATCTCGGAACATCGGGTCTCGGGATTTGAAGGGTTAAGAGATTGGTCTCGCGAGTGGAAAAGATGTGAGAGAGAGATTGTGAGTCTCGGCATTCGGCGCATCGAATATTGGAGGTTTGAACCCCGAGTGGTGGGTATCGCGAGTTGCGAAGACGCGATAAGACCGAAGGTCCGATAGCGGAGGAAGGAAGTCAGCGTTGACTGATGTCTCAGGTCTCGGGGAGCCGAAGGGGTATCGCACTATTGTTGAACTTGCAAGGCAGGGAGTTTCGATCCTCCGATAGATCAAGAAGGAGGGTCACGGGGAAAGAACTGTGGGTGCAGATCTTCCGATTGGAGGATAGAAGAGTATCAACACTCTTCAGGCCGAGAGAAGACAAGGTCCTGGTGAGGCGATCGTGCTTCGAGGAGTGCGAGTAACGCGTCAGTTGTCGTATCAGAGCGGGGATTTCTTTTCTTTCTGTAGCAGAGAACAGGATACATCATGTCGCCCAGAAGAGAAAGACAATCACTAGACCCAGAAGACAGGGAGGTGAGAAGAAGAGGTAGACCAGTAGGAAATCCAAAAATGGAGTGGCAGATGAGAGATCTCCGAGCAAGACTCGAAGAGAAGGAGACAACACAAAGATGCGGAGTTGGCGCAGGGGATATTATTGATTCTGAAGTTGAAGAGGAAGTTGGACATGCAGAAGAAGTCATAGCAGTGGATGCATCAACCGAGCGGTTGATCAAAGCCATCGCCAGAATGGGCGTGAAGGAGAAAATGGATATTCCAGTCTACGAGGGGAGTCTGGATGTAGAAGAGTTGCTATATTGGATTAGAGATCTTGACACATACTTCGATTATGAAGATGTGGAAGAAGATAAGAAAGTCAAGCACGCTGTTACCCGGTTGAAGGGACATGCAGCATTGTGGTGGGATGAGCTACAAGCTAACAGACACTGCAAGGGTAAGAAGAAGATCAAAAGATGGGATCGAATGATCACAAAGATGAAGGTGAAGTTCATCCCAAGAGATAACCAGATCACACTATTCAGGCGGATGCAGAACCTGAGACAGAAGTTGATGACGGTGAAGGAATACACCGAGGAGCTTTACAAGCTCAACATCAGAGCAGGTCATCGGGAGAGCGATGATGAAAAGGTGGTGAGATATCTGAATGGTCTGAGGTATGACATTCAGGATGAACTAAGCATGCTAACCATCAGGACGGTGGAAGATGCTTACCAATTGGCTCTGAAAGACAAAGAGAAGTTGAGCCGTAAGCAAGGTCAGCAAGGGCGAGGCATAAGTCAGCGCAGAGGCAAGGCAGTTTCTCAGGAGAGATATTAGAAACCCAAGGAGGAATGGAGGAGACCTCAGGGTAAGGTTGAGAGAGGTGGAACCTCACAACAGAGGCAGCCATATGTTGACTCGAGAGGACAATAGAATGATCAGCGAGGAGATTATGCTGATGCAAACACACTTCCTCATACTATAGGTCAAGGTAGAGGAAGAGGTGGAGTAATCAAGTGTTTTACATGTGGAAAGAATGGGCATAAGTCGTTCGAGTGTCCAGATAAAATGAAGGATGAAGGAGAAGCTCACATCACTGAGGCGCAGAGGCGTGATGTTGAGGATGAAGACACCGGAAGTGGGAATTCATTGACAGTGCACAAAGTTCTCTTAACACCTGAGAAGGAGGTGAAGGACACAACTCAGAGGACCAGACTGTTCAGAACCACATGCAAAACCAAGGGCTGGAAGTGCAAGGTTATAGTGGACAGTGGAAGCACCGACAATCTCGTTTCAACCGAGATGGTGGAGAAACTAGAGCTGGAGACAACTGATCACCCGAGCCCATATAAAGTCTCATGGGTACAGAAGGGACATCAGGTGAGTGTCACTAAACAATGTTTAGTTTAATTTAAGATGGGGGAATATAAGGATAAGATCTTGTGTAATGTCATTCCCATGGATGTATGTCATGTATTGTTGGGTAGACCATGGCAATATGATAGAAATGTGGTTCATGATGGGAGAATGAACACATACACTCTAGAGAAGGATGGGAGAACACATAGATTGCTTCTGATAAAAGATAAAGAAGTGAAACCAGAAGTAAGCAACACAATAATTCTCATGAGTGGAAAGGAGCTTCTCACAGAGATGGAGAAGAAAGAAGATCCACAATTCTTTGTTGTCAGAAAACCGAGGATTGTTCTGACTAGCACAAGGGTGGACGACTTACCGGATGAGATTCAAGAACTGCTGAAAGAGTTTGCTGACATCATCGTGGACGAACTACCTCATTTGTTGCCACCAATGAGGAGTGTGAGTCAACACATTGACCTCATACCAGGAGCGAGTTTACCGAATAAGGCCGTGTATAGATTGACGCCACAGGAAAATGAGGAGGTCAAGAATCAAGTCCTGGAATTGTTGGATAAAGGATTGGTCAAGGAAAGCTTGAGTCCATGTGTTGTTCCAACTATGCTAAGTCCAAAGAAGGATGGAGGATGGAGAATGTGTACAGACTCCAGAGTGATCAACAAAATCACCATCAGGTACAGATTTCCACTACCGAGAATGGATGATCTGATGGATTGCCTGAGTGGGGAAAATTATTTTTCAAAGATTGATCTGAAGAGCGGATATCATCGGATTTGCATGAGAGAAGGTGATGAATGGAAGACAGCATTCAAAACAAATGAAGGTTTGTATGAATGGTTGGTCATGCCGTTTGGTTTGACAAATGCACCAAGCACATTCATGAGGCTGATGAATGAAGTTATGAGGGAATTCATTGGCAAATTTGTTGTCGTATATCTGGACGATATACTGATCTTCAGTAAGACCAAAGTTGAACATTTGAAACATTTGGCCATTGTGATGAGAAAGCTACAACAGGAGAAGCTGCTAATAAACATGAAGAAATCTTCGTTCATGAAGACAAAGCTCATTTATTTGGGTTTTGTTATATCGACGAATGAGTTGAAGATGGATCCGAGTAAGGTGGACGTGATCAAGAATTGGTCATCACCGAGAAATGTATTTGAAGTGAGAAGTTTCCATGGACTGGCTAGTTTCTACAGAAAATTCATTAGGAATTTCAGTGGAATTAGTGCAGCAATGATGGACACAGTTTAGAAGCGACATAAGACTTTTCATTGGACAATCAAGGCTGAAAAAAGCTTCAATCTGTTGAAGTGAAAGATCACAGAGCAACCGGTGTTAGTGTTTCCAGACTTTCAGAAGACATTTCAGGTGAGATGTGATCCAACTGGATATGCTATAGGAGTGGTCTTGAGTCAAGAGGACAGGCCAGTTGCATATTTCAGCGAGAAGTTGGATGAAGCAAAGCTGAAATACTCCACATATGATAAAGAGTTTTATTCCATCATACAGACATTAAAGAAGTGGATTCATTACTTGATTCCGAAGGAATTTTTATTGTACAACGACAATCATGCATTGTAGTTTGTGAGTCAATAGGAGAAGTTGAACCGGAAGCATGCCAAATGGGTAGAGTACATGCAGAATTTCATGTTTGTGATCAAACACATTTCAAGAACTGCTAACAAAGTGGCTGATGCTTTGATCAAGAAATGTTTGTTGTTGCAGGAGTTCAGAGTCAAGACGTTGGGTTTTGAGAATCTGAAAGACATGTACACAGGAGATGCATATTTCGGGGAAGCATACGAAGCAAATGAGAATCCAGTTCTCAGGGATCGGAGCCCATGGATAGACTACATGATATAGGAGGGATTTTTGTTCAGAGGCAATCAACTGTGTATACCGAATTGCTCCATGAGGGAGAACCTGTTAAAAGAGAAGGACAGCGGTGGATTGGCCGGACATTTCGGTCAAGAAAAAATGTTTGCCAAATTAAACGATTCATATTTTTGGCCAGGGATGCGAGAAGAGGTCAAGAGGTTTGTTGACAAGTGTCGAATTTGTCAGCATTCAAAAGGGAGAAAGCAGAATGCAGGGTTGTATCAGCCATTTCCCATACCGGAGAGACCATGGGAAGAAATCAATATGGATTTTGTATTAGGACTGTCGAGGACACAGAGAGGGGTTGATTCCATCTTTGTGGTGGTAGACAGGTTTTCAAAGATGGCACATTTCATCCCGTGCCAGAAGACCAGTGATGCGACGGACATCACGAACTTGTTTTTCAAAGAGGTTGTTAGACTTCATGGATTGCCGAGAAGCATAGTCTCGGACAGGGATACGAAATTAATAGGTCATTTCTGGAGGACGCTATGGAAGAAGTTAGGAACTAACCTGACGTTTAGTTCTTCTTATCATCCTCAGATAGACGGATAGACAGAAGTGGTCAACATAAGTCTGGGAGATTTATTGAGGAGCCTAGTGACGGAGCACCATAACAGCTGGGACAATGTGTTGCCACAGGCAGAATTTGCGTACAATGATTCAATGAATCGAAGTACAGGAAAGAGTCCATTTCAGATTGTGTATGGGACACAACCGAGAGGATTTTCTGAATTGCGATATTCAAAACAGATTGCTACTAGCAGTGCCAGTGCAGAGGAATTCGCAGAGGCGATGCAGGAACTTCACAGTCAGGTGAAGGAACGACTGATGAGATCAAATCAGGAGTATAACCGCAGGGCAGATCAACATCGGAGACAACTTTAGTTTGAAGTTGGGGATATTGTTCTGGCACATCTGAGAAAAGAAAGGTTCCCAAGGGGAACATATAACAAGATGAAAATGAATAAAATCAGGCCATGCAGAGTCCTGAAGAAATTTGGCGAAAATGCTTATGAGATTGAGTTTTCGGATGGCATCGGGATATCTCCGATATTCAACATTTTGGATTTGTACCCATACAAGGTTGGAGAAAGAGAGGCTAGAACTGACGAACCAATGATCCAGTGGGAAAATCAATTACCAGTTGCAGAGAAGCCGCAGATGGAGTGCATACTGGACAAGCGAGTGGGTAAGAAAACTAGGCACAAGCAGTATTTTGAGTACCTGATAAAGTGGAAGCATCACCCAGTGGAGGATGCCAACTGGGAAACTGAGGCGATAATACAGAAGCATGGAAAGACCGTGTAGGAGCTCATGGACAGGAGCCCATGAATATTTTCAAGCCGAGGAGTATGATGCAGGAGCATCACGAACACGTCAAGCGAGCCAGCGCGAGAGCAGAGGACAGATGGACAAGCCAGCGGATTTCTTTTTGAATTTCACTTTGGAATGGTTGCGCCAAACATTAATGCGGATAATTAATGAAGCGCACTTTGTATATTGTAATGGACCTTGAGCGGATAGCTCACGTCCTTAGGTAGATGAGGCATTTAAGATAGTTAATGTAAAGTAGATAGAACATTTAATTTTAGATTTGATAGCTTTAGAGCTCGAGAGGGAAACGAGATATAGACACCCTCCTTTGTACATTGAATAATAATCAAGCATTCTGAAGAGAAGAGCACGCAGAGAAGTGTATGAAGAACCTCCATGTAGAGATATTGAATTAATAGAAAGATTTGATTCAATTCCATGGTTGTGTTACTCTCTGTGTATTGTTGATGTTTTGCTCATGGATGTTTGCTTCTTGTCATACATTTGCTTTTATATATGCTGTGTATGTGATTTCATAGTTGAATGAAGTCTGAGAGGAAGAGTGAATGAGATTCAATTGTTTCTCTAAGTGAACCAAAGGATTCCTGCAAGGAGTGCAGTTGAATTTGTCCGCAAGGAGTGCGTGACTGCAGGGTTCAATTAGAGAAAGCTTTTGTCCTCATTCATCTCAGAAGGGCAGATTTGGCACCGGAACTATGCAAGGCATGTGCAGGCTAGACGAAGACTCAGGTTTGTGATTCTAAGAAAAGAGTTGAAGGATTTCTGCCGCAAGAGTGCGTAGGATCAAAGACTTCATCACTTAGTTGTGATTGAAGATTTTCCACAAGGGATGCATGCAAGGAGTTCTTCCTGAGGGATTGAAGTCATGGAAGCTCAGAAGAGATAGGTCTTCGAAGTTGTCGAAGGGCAGTGGAGAAAGTTTGTGTGTGAGAAGGTCACAAAGAATTGACGCAGGTTGACGGACAAGAGAGACACTTCTTGTTCGAGGATTGCGTAAGGAGGAAAGTGGACGCGAAGTCTACAGTGCAGGTGGAAGAAGTTTGAAGTCCGGGAAGAGCAGGGGCATCGATTAGAATCGCGGGGAGTGTGACTCTATTCGTGGATCGGGCATATCGGCGTTTCGTGTGAAAGCGATTAGAAATTTTGGCCGTGGAGATCACGAGGTGCAAAGTTTCGAGGAATCTCGTAGATCGTGGGGACGTGGCAGGTGATCTCGGAACATTAGGTCTCGAGAGTTGAAAGGTTAAGAGATTGGTCTCACGAGTGGCGAAGATGCGAGAGAGAGAGATCGCGAGTCTGGGCATTCGGTCCATCGGGTATTGGAGGTTTGAACCCTGAGTGGTTGGTATCGCGAGTTGCGAAGATGCGATAAGACCGAAGATCCGATAGCGGGGGAAGGAAGTCAACATTGACTGATGTCTCGGGTCTCAGGAATCCAAAGGGGTATCGCACTATTTTTGAACTTGCGAGGCAGCGAGTTCTGATCCTCCGATAGATCAAGAAGGAGGGTCGCGGGGAAAGAACTGTGGGTGCAGATCTTCCAATTGGAGGATAGAAGAGTATCAACACTCTTTGGGCCGAGAGAAGAGAAGGTCCTGGTGAGGTGATCGTGCTCTGAGGAGTGCAAGTAACACGTCATTTACGTGCTGCCTCCATCCTTGACCTTATAGCGTTCCAAAGGAGTTTTCTAGACAGATGTGAGGTAAAGAAAAACCCTCTCCAAATATTGTTAGAATACGAAAATATTAGAAGAAATCAAGGTGAGACAATACAAGATTACTGCACTCGTTTCAATAACCTGTACAATGCAATCCCAGCTAAAATCAAACCTCCACAGTGTTTGGCATTGATAAAATTCCCTGATGGTTTTGACGCTGACATGTCATACCAACTAAGGGAAAGAAATTCTACCACCCTGGAAGATATGTAGAAAAGTGCAATAAGTGTGGAAGCCAATTTGTTGGAAAAAAGGGCACGTCAGAGGTCATAGAGGAGAGTCACAATTAAAGAAGAACCTTCCACATCAACCTCAGATTCCAAATTGGATTCTTTGGCTAGAGTAATGGAAAGAATGATGGAAAGACTTACAGTGTCAGAAAGAAATCCTCCAAGAGACAACCGGCCACCTGCTCCTCAGGTTCAAAATCCTAACTTCAGGAGAAACCCTCCTCAAATCAGACAGAGAGATCCTAGGGATCAAAGAGAGCAGAGAGGTCCAGATCAACAGATCATACCTCCCCTACAAGAGAATTATGTTGATGAAGCGGAGGAAGTGATTGAGGAAATAAAGGATACTCACATAAATCTTATGGACATTCACGATAACGAAGCTATTTTCCTTACCCAAGAAGAGCAAGAAATTTTTCTTCTCAATCAAACAAAAGTAAGTGAAGAAGTTGAAGATGCAAAACAATAGGCATTCAAAAATACCATTTTGGAGGTACACCAGTAGTATAATCTGTGGAGTAAAAAGACAGAAGGGAGTTCCCCAAAAACGACGATTGAAATAAAGATGGTGACCGAAACCAAGAAGGCCTCTCAGCCATCTGCCGAGAAGATTCCTGAAAAGAGCACTGTCGAAGTTCCCGCGAAGAAAAGCCTTACTATTCTGAAAAGATCATCACAGCCCAAGGTATCACCTACTAATCCACCATATACTTTTGGACAGAAGAGTATGGTGGACAAGCCAAAATTGATGAGCCAAGGCAGAGCTCCTACACCTTTCAGCCTTGAGGGGGAACTAGCCAAAGTAAAAATTCCCATTCCACTTTCTGAGTTGATGAACAAAGACGTTTATCGCTCACAAGTGATTAAAGAACTGACCATTGAACCTGACATAGGCATGGAGGCCTTAACCATTGGATCAACAAATCATTCAGATACTGTGAACCTTACAGATGATCAACCTGAACTTCTGTTCGGACCTGAAGTTGATGGCCGAGACGATAATGATGATGTCTCTCCTTTTTACATCATTGTAAACATACATGACTTGATCTTGCATAACGCTATGTTGGATTCGGGTGCTTCCCACAATATGATGTCTAAAGCAGTGATGGAGAAACTGGGACTGGAGGTCACCAGACCTTACAAGGATTTACACTCATTTGACTCCAGTAAAGTTAGATGTATTGGTTTGATCAAGGACCTATGTATCACCCTGGTTCAGATTCCTGCAAAGAGAATGGTCATGGATGTGGTAGTTGTAGACATCCCTCCAAAGTATGGAATGTTTCTATCCCAGTCTTGGGGGCTAAGTTGAGAGGTACCCTGCAACTAGATATGTCTAATGCCACTATCCCAGTTTTTGGGCAACACAGAAGGCTATACAGAGAAACATTGATGAAATACATGGTCAGTAGCCAGGAAAAACCACACAACTATCATCTTTACCTTGCACATTCTGACTTGGATTCTTTTATCCTGTATAACGATGGTGACACGGAAGAGCAAAACCCTCAGCTGGTAGAAGATACATCTGGTCCGGATGAAGGCCAAGAAATCGTTGAGGTAGCAAGGATGAAAAATGTGATAATTGAAGAATTACCGACAGATTTCTGGAGCATGGATTTTGATGGAGCAGTAAGAAAAGAAGGAGTCAGAGCAGGATTTTGGATGCATAGTCACAGAAACAAGTATTCCGAAAACCATTCTTACAAATTAAATTTCCAATGCACTAACAATATTCTTGAGTATGAAGCCTTGATGCTCGGTCTGAAGCTTTTGAAAAGAGTTGGTGCTAAATAGATTATGGTAAGAGGTGATTCTGAGTTGGTAATCAAGCAAATCAAAGGTGAGTACGGTGCGAAACACCCACGTCTTAAAGCTTATATGAATGTTGTTCTTGATTCCCTTAGATGTTTCTCTTAAGTAGACTTGCAGGTAATGCTGAGGGAACAAAACATTTTGGCAGACGGATTGGCAACATTAACTGCCATGTGTAAGATTCCTTTCCACTCAAATCACCCATACACAGTGGAGGTAAAATGTAGACCAACCATTCCCGACAATATCAGGTACTGGCAAGTGTTTGGTAATGATGATCAAATTGAAGACTTTCTGCAGTGTAAAAATGATTTTGAATGTACAAATATGGATTTAGAGAATGAGGATGAAAATGTAAATAGATCAGATTTTGAAATTGATAGTGTAAATAGTGTAGATTCAGGAGAATTAGGCAATGATGAGATGGAGACTGATATTCTTCATTTGAAAAGTAACGTTTTACCTAGGGGGTTAGTTCCTTTAGAGGACTTGTTCGATTTTAACGACGTAGCCAAAAAATCGAAAATTGAAGCCAATGGACAAGAGGTGGAAGACTGTAATATAGGGATTGAAGAGAAACCCAAGATAGTCAAATTTTCTAAATCATTAACCCCTGAGAAAAAACTCAAATGCATTGAGTTTTTCAAAGAATATTCGGATATTTTTGCCTGGGGTTATGAGGATTTGAAATCTTATGATACCAGCATAATACAACACATGATTCCAATAAAAGAAGACCAAAAATCGTTCAGACAAAAACTTAGGAGGATAAATCCCAAGTTACTCCCTTTGATAGAAAAGGAAATAAAAAAAATGTACGATGCCAAAATCATAGTCTCGTTGCATTTTTCCAAATGGGTCTCTAATTTGGTCCCTATACGTAAGAAATATGGGGAGATCGGGATTTGCATAGATTTCCGAAATCTAAATAAGGTCTCCCTGAAGGACAATTACCCCTTGCCCAAAATGGACCATATCCTACAAAGGGTGGTCGGATCTAGTCGAATCTCTTTACTGGATGGGTTCTCGGGTTATAATCAGGTCCTAGTTCACCCAGATGACCAAGACAAAACCACTTTCACCACACCATGGGGAACTTTCATGTATGTGAAAATTCCTTTTGGTTTGATGAACGTTGCAGCCACTTTCTAGAGAGCGATGGATATCGCCTTTGTGGAAGAATCTGGTAAGTTTATTGTCATCTATTTTGATGATGTAATTGTGTTTTCTCGATCTGATGATGAACACCTGTGACACCTCAGACGAGTCCTCAATAAATGTAGAAGGTTTGGGATTTATTTAAATCCTAAGAAGATCCTTTTCGGACTAGTGGAAGGAAAACTGCTAGGACACATCATATCCAAGGACAGAAGCAAAATAGACCCTAGATGAATCGAGGCCATACAAAAATTAGAACACCCAAGAAACATCAAATAATTACAGTCTTTTATCGGGAGAATAAACTTTCTATGAAGATTCATTCCCAATCTGGCAGAGCTCCTCAGAAACATTACAAATATGCTAAAAAAGGATGTGAAAATAAAATGGGACTCTGAGTCTAGATAGTCTTTCGAACAAGTCAAACGAGCACTCACAGAGGCCCCTGTCTTGATCAGTCCCGATTTTACTAAGGATTTCTATCTTTTTTCTTTCGCTTCCGAACATACTATAGCAGCGGTATTACTACAAAAGAACAACGAAGGGTAWGAACAACCCATAGCTTTCTTTAGTAAAGYGTTAAGAGAYRYTGCTYTKAATTAYAAGATAATGGAGAAACAAGCTTTTGCCTTGGTAAAAGMTATAAAARATTTTAKGGTCTACATTCTYCATTCCCATACCATTGCATATGTTCYGAATGYGGTAGTAAAAGAMATTTTGACCCAGGACAATCYGGATGGAAGAAGGGGAAAATGRATTGCTKTCATTTTAGAATACGACATAGAGATTAAGCCTACGAAACTAATCAAAGGTCAAGGCCTTGCTAAATTAATGGTTGAATCTAATTTCCATGCTCTTGACATTAATTTTTTAGCTGCAACAGATGAACAGGGTGAGATGGAGACTCGAAGCGTGAGAGAGGTATTTCTCAACACTCCATGGTACACAGACCTTATATCCGTTTTACAAAATTTACAAGCTCCCCGTGGTTTGACTAAGACTAAAGATAGATTTTTGAAGTTGAAAGCCTTAAAATTTTGTATTCTAGAAGGCAATCTGTATTGGAAAGATCCTGGAGGTATTCTGTTAAATTGTTTATTGAAAGATGAAGCTGACAAAGTGTTACAAGAATTTCATGCAAGAGAATGTGGTGGCCATCTGAACTGGAAGGTCACAACCAACAAAATCCTCAGGGCTAGTTTCTATTGGCCCACCTTGTTCGCCGATGTACATCATAAAGTGACTGCATGTCATCAATGTCAACTGTTTGAAGGCAAAATGAAACTCCTTCCTCTCCCCCTGAAACCGATATCAGTTGAAGCCCCTTTCCAGCAATGGGGATTGGACTTCATTGGAGATATACACCCCCGTTCTTTAGGCTAGCACAGGTGGATTCTCACTGCCACCGATTATTTTACCAAATGAATCGAAGTGGTACCAAGAAGGCAAGCCACTGACTCTGTTATTATCAAATTCCTTAAAAATAATATCTTGTCTCGCTTTGGATGTCCTAGAAAGATTATTGTGTATAATGCAGCTGCTTTTCGGTTGAAGAAACTCATAGATTTTTGCAACCAATATCACATTGGTTTGGGACATTCCACAACTTACTACCCTCAGGGGAATGGGCTGGCAGGATCTGCAAACAAAACCTTGGTGAACATCATCAAGAAGACGTTGCAGGAAAACAAGAAATCGTGGCATAACAAGTTGGTGTTTGCCTTGTGGGCTGATAGACTGACCACCAAAAGGTCAATTGGTATGTCACCATACCAGTTGGTCTATGGCACTGAAGCAGTTTTCCCCACTTCTATAGGAGTCCCTGTCATGAAGTTGCTTCAAGAGGTACAAGCCGAGCCAAATGACTCACAGAGAAGGATCAACCAGATGATCCAGTTGCAACAGTCTAGGGAAGATGTTTTCAACAAGACTTAGGTAATCCAAGAAAGCATCAAGAATATTTTTGACAAAAAAGCCAAGGAAGATGATTTTGAGATCAGAGATTTGGTGCTGAGATGGGACGCCAGAAATGAAGACAAGGGAAAGCATGGAAAATTTAACAGTCTGTGGAGAGGACCATACATGATTCAAACATTCAAGGGGAACAATGCTTTCTTGCTAAACAATGTTGATGGGACAGATCTGCCAGGAGGACCTGTAAATAGAAGAATATTGAAGAATTATGTGCCACCTCAGTAGAGACTCAATTTTTCTACTCACCATTGTACATACAATTTTTATTTTTTTCCTGCATTTTCTAAGCAAAGAACATTAGTCAGTTGGTTGAAGCCCGAAGAGAAGGCCCTAAGCCTCTAACCACTATTCTTCCAATTTTTGAGAATAAAACCAACGAAGGCTACTAGGCAGAAATTCTCAGAATGACCAAGACCAAGATTCTTCGCACTTCACATGGAAAGTACCATCCCCAGGTGGAGCTGCTATTATCACCCTATAAGTTATAGGATCAACTGGTGACTGGGATATTATCTGTCTCTAGTGTTTTTTTTTTGTTGACAAATGATTTTTCATTCTACAAATAATTTGAAAAAGAAAATAAAAAGAAAAAGAAAGAAAAGAAAAAAGAAAAAGAAAAGAAAAGAGGGCATAAAAGAATTGCAATAAAATCCCCATTAAATAATAGTAACTTGGTCCATACCTTTCAAGCATGTCCAAGTTCTTTTTAAATTGATGTTGATAGGATTAGTGAATGAGTTTGGCTAAACAGTTTAATCTTAGCCAAAGTATCTAGGTTAGATTAGTGAATAAATCTAGCTAGACTGTCTAATCTTGGTCAAATAGCCCTAGGGTAGAGTAAATTCTTAACCCAACAGTCTAATCTGGGTTAATTGTGGTAGGAAGCTAGGTTATAAGATAGGCTAGTTGCTTTATTTCTTTATCTTCAATAAGAACCAGTTTGATGGTCAATGTTGTGCCATGATTTGGATACCTAAAATGTTGTTCGACTAACCCCTTGGTGGTGTAGACATGAAAGTCTTGAAGAAAACCCATGAAAAATCACTTATCCTAAGTTTTCTAGGTGCATGTATGTTTCCGCGCCCTCAATTATGCTTCAATCATGTATCAATGGTCTAGATGCTTGCGCTCAGATCTACGGTGGACAGGTATTTCTGGGCCCCCCTGACTGTTCTGTCTTTAACGGAGGGGG
>JZKD02S2286199.1:387573-399445 GCA_000966675.3 Picea glauca | reverse complement strand
AATCTTCTTTTAACTGAGGGGGGGGGGGGTCCGAAATGGTATTTTCCCTCTAGTGGGCCCCTCTTTATACATGGCAACAATCTAATGGCCCCACGCCCCATCGTCTCCTATTGTCTGACATACCATCATCACCTCTAGACGTCACCATGAACCTTTCCCGAAATAGTCACGTCCCATAACTATTGTCAGTCCTTCCCCCCCTTGTCGCTCATGGCAAGCCCCCTCACTATGACCTTTACCCCAATCGATAGCCACCATGTCACTTGTCCGTATCCCTCAGTCACCGTCACCTGCCATCTCATTCTCTAAGTGATCCATTGGCCATTTATTACTGCATGACATATCCGTTACCCAGTTGACCTGTCTCCCGCGCCCAAGGGTCACCCATTTACTCAAAAATACCCTTTTCTTCGTATTTTCACCATTTACTCACTCATCGCACCAGAGAAATTTACCCCATTTTCTCCTCCATTGCAATCAGTTTCCCCCACCAATAGCCACCCCAATAACGTTGTTTTTTTTGCAGGTATGGTTGCAGTAATGGTGCCAAAGTCCAAACAAGCAAAAAGAGAGGAGAATCCTTTCCTCCCGCTTCCTGTCGACATTGACATAATCCCACTGGTTGACAAAGACCGATTAATAACAGATACAAAGTGTGATTTTGATTTCACAGACCTTTAGTCCTAGCTCAAGGAAGTCTTCCTGGACCAGAGTGATGAAATCGGACTCTGGGAGTCCAACTTACCCCTTTACCTCTTCCCTCTGATCCACCCTTTTCCAGAGTTCGCTCTCAAGTACCAAGCCCACTATATTCCTGAGAAAAGATCCATCGTCTCCTCGTCTGGAGAGGTTCTTTTCCTCATCACGCCCGAATCTATTGACCGAATGATACAAGTCCCCTGATCCAACTCTGCATCACCCTTCAACCTAGAAATTCTTATAGAATTATACCAGAAAATGACCTTCCCCCAAAGAGCTCAAATATTCAAGCTTTTCCTTCCCCCATCCGCTCAATTCCCCTCCAAAAATCCTCCTTACCCTTCCTCCATGTTCTCAGCTAAAGGAAATCATATCATCTGATCCCTTTGTGCTTTGTTAGGATACTATTCTGATCAGTGGATAGATGAACCCATTCTGGGTTTTCTATCCATCTTCTCTACCGATGAAAAGCCCACCACCCAGTTTGATTTTATCACTTTTCTGGTGGACAATATTCACAAAAATTTCGTGAATTTCGCCACGAAAGGCATGTTTAGATAATCGTCCATATTGGAATACTTGTTCGTCTTCTTCCAAGTGGACAAATTCATTTTTTCCATGCAGAAGATGGATGGAGATGGCAGATCCCAGGTAGTGATAGCATGGACCTCCTTGCTCAAGAACAACTCCACGGAGTTTAGTTTCAAGTTGTTCATTGATCAGTTCTACCACCTTGTGGTAAGTATGCTAGGTGGAAGGCCCGAGCCTCGGATAAATGATGAAGTTCAAAGGATCCTGCATCTCTCAGATAACACAAAGACAGGGGATTGGTATTTGTATCAAGATTACAATGAGATAAGAGTATACGGGTGCGAGTTGGCACCATATAAGCTGCTCAAGTATTTGCCTGTCAGAATGTTTTCATTGGAATATATAAGGTAGATAATAAATTCCGATGATATCCATTTTGTGTCACTAAAGAAAAGAAAGCAACTTAGAATCAAGGGACAGATTGACTCCTTCATTTGCAACAATCGTGGTGCTGGGGAAGAAGCAGACAGGATGCTGAGGGAAATGAAGTTCTTCATGAGCTTCCCATGGCATTACGATCCATGTGGGATCATCTCAGAGATGAGGGTGAAGAACAAAAACATCCCATATGTTCATGAGTCCAGGCCTGAAGTTGAGAAGTTCTCAAATCAGACAACCTGGGAGCCTAACACATTGGTCAAAGTAGAACAGCAGGATCCCCCATCCACGCTGTCACAAACAACCATGCCATAGGTCCTGAAAGAGAAAATGCCTAGGAAAGAGTTATCTCTACCTGTCATGGAGGTGTCGTCAGAAGAATTCCAGCTGCATACTAAGAGGCCTAAGAATATTTTAGTTCCTGGCCCGATCGAAGAAAAAGAATCCCCCTCTACAACAGTGACCAAGGTTGATAGGCCACCCTTCGGTTCGAGCCTCCATAAGGTCATAATGTCAGCATTGTCGGACAAATCCACAGACTCTCCATTGACCACCCAGCCAGGCAAGGTAGGACCAAAGTTGAGTATCTTCGAAAAGTATGAGCTGATCAAGAAAAGGAACCAGACCCTGACCAGCAGTACTTGCGCCTAGTTCTGGAAGCAGACATCGACTTCGCAACATAGGTTTCTATTGGCATTCGACACCAAGAAGGGAATAATGCATATGGCATTCCTCCAGGCACAGGTACCAGATCCAAAGGTGATCACTGACTACAAGAGGGCCACCTTCGAATTCCAGACGAAGGACATGCATCCGGCCGATTAGATGGATCTGCACAAGAAGACAGGGGAAATGGTCTTTTACACGCTGGCGCATGCTTCTGCTACTGCGTCCAAACTGCAAGTGTCCCTGAACAATGTTCAAACACAACTGAAGTTGGAAAATATATCATCCTTTTCCAAGGACAATAGGATCAAGACTTTGGAGGAGATGGTCCTCAAGATCGGTTATGATCCTGCGAACGTGAAAGTAGCTGAGGAAATGATAAATAAGAAGAATGATGACATAGCCTCCTTGAGGAAACAATTGAATCTCCCACCCACAGAGGATTCATAAGTGAAGGAGATAGCAGAGAAATAAGGAGAGAAAGATGAAATGCTCAAGCTACTCATGGAGCAGAATGCACAGCTAAAGGAGATGGAGGTTGAGATGGAAAAACTAGTAAAAGAGAAAGAGAAACTGAAGCCAATGGAAGTCATTCCATTGAATTCCATTCCGATCTTAGGAGTGAGCACAACATCAGTGACAAAATTCCCATCCGCGACTCCATTGACATCCCTGGAGAAGACAACCAACCTGGCTAAGTCTATGGAAAATATGAACCTGCAGGAAACAAAGATCAACGGGCTCAAAAAGGAGATTGAGAACGTTTAGGAACTCAAATCCTCCTTTCAGACCAGCCTCTCCAAGGAAAATCAGGTGACAGATCAGCTCAAACAGGAGTTGCAGCAGCTCCGGAAGCAAACAGTGGCAGGAAAAACTTTGGCCGAGGTTAAAGAAAGTGTTTTGATAGACATCACCAAGTCCATGAACGAGATATGGCCGATGATACAGATCATGTTTGAGTAGAATGAATTGGTACAAATAATCAAGAAGGTCATTGAGAATATCAGATCAGAATTGGGAGAGATGCCAACACAGGCGAACGAGATCATCAAGTTCCTGAATTCTAAGACCAGGGAAGAACTGGAAGAGCTAAAAATTGAAGACAGAACATAGACCATCCTTGAGGTCAAAAGAGATTTGACCAAGAGAGGATTAATGATTCAGCTGGAAGAAAAGGTTCAGGCCATGGACCTAGGGGTACAAATATTCTTCAGTAAGATTGAGGCTCTCCAGAAGAAAGGTCTTCCTGGTCTGAAGGTAATCAATGATAAATTGATGACTCTCCCAGACTACCAGAAGAGATTGGCCGATGTGGCTAAGGAAAATTCAAATATTGCAGGAATCCAAGGGAGCGTCACTGACAAGGCATTCCTAGATGCCCTTCAGTGGGACATCAGTATCCAACACGAGATTCGATACATCTTCCTCACCAAACCTACCTTCGCCAAGTACATAGAAATGGATGAAGTGTATCGAAGGCTACTCAAAGTCAACATGCCTAGTCATCTCCGATGGGAGGAACTCTGTGATCTGATTAAGTAGCAGATGGGCTACCCCAATCCATTCAATTGTCTAGTTAGATGAGGTCGTGCATAGGCTTCATCAACGGTCCACCCATAAATCAGCATGCAGTTACACCACCTCATCAGGTAGTTCCTAGATTTAGGAAATTTGTTAAGTTAGTTAGGCTAAAAATAGATTTAGCACACCCTGGTCATTAATTATAGGATCGTTTGTAATTTGAGTTATAAATACTTCACCTTTCGAAGTATTGGGGGTTGTTGATCTTCACACCCTTAATCTATCAGACTGTAATATTTTTGAAGAGATCTTCCATTAATAAAAAGGAGTCACTTTTACAAGATTCTTGCGTGTATTCACTGGTGATGTTTTTTTCTCTAAGTTGAATGTTATTCCCACTTTGTTATCATATTGTTCTCCAAATCTAATCTTTATAAGTAACGAAAGTTGCAGGATTTATCTCGTATACCCTGTTTCTGACTCGAAAGATTTTAGTGTTTTATCTTCTGCTATTTTAAATAAAGAAATTTTTAACTACTTCTTTGTTGAAATTATCTTTCTCATATTTTATGTTATTCATCATTTATGCTACTGAAGAATCCAGTGATTATATTATCTCTCCCTATGAAAGTTTCCCTTTGCATTTTTGGCTTGGATTTCATATTTTATTTAAGACACCGACCCCATAGCCCAATGGATGTGTAGACTGTCTCAACCAACTCGAAAAATACTATAACGACAAAAAACTGACCTATTTATTTACCTAGCCTAATATTTAAAATTTGAAACATAGCTAAATCATATAGAGAGACCCCTCTCTGAAGTTGGAAGGGCTAGATCCCATCTTCAAAAGCGGTTGGATAAAATTACCTTAGTAGATTTCTTCTGTTGTCAACCTCTAGGAAATTTACCAAGTGATAACAAGGAGGATGATAAGGGTTCGATTCCACTAAGAAAAAATGATTAAAAATGAAAGGTATGACTATGATCATGGAGAAAAGGAGAATCCAATGAGATAGATCCCAAATAACAGTTCCGACAGGACCATTTTGCTCATTTTTTTTCATTTTTTTTAACTCCTGTAGAGTTATACTCTTCCCTGAATAAGTCCATCCGAAATTCCCAAATGCTTAACAGGAAGAAATGAGTAGTGATTTCGCAACCAAAATGCAAGGGGTGTCGTTGTGTAGCAATAGATCTTGTATGTTCGGTTTTTTTTCTCGTCCCAAGGGTTAGGGTATTTTGGGTTTCTACAGGAAATGGATTTCCCTATGCTATATCTCTATGATATACGTGCATGGTCCAACTGTAGTACTCATACCAATATATCAGGGCATGAAATAAGGAGGCTAGATTGTTCCCTTAGTCATACTAACCGACTACCCAGGTACTAGAGATTATTTTCCTGAATGTTTTTCTCGGTGGCACTATAGTAGTCAAGTGGTTGATCAGTTTATCTATGGAGGCCTTCAAGAGATCTAGGCCGATCCATAAAAAGGTGATGTCTGATGTGCTACCACTCGAAGGGGTACAAACATGGGTTACAAGGGTGACCAACAAATGTGCACTTGATTACCTCTTCTATTTGTTGCATGTATTACTCCCCGATCGCCGGTTTATCTGCGTAACAACATATCTCTATAGCTTTAAGATGGTGGAATACATTTCTACCCTGAAAAAAAAAATTAACCCACAATTTCCTGCCGAGGAAAGTTCTTTGATAGCACTTGTAAGGTACCAGATCTATTATATTATCAAAATAGAGAATAATGTAAAGAATACAACGAGATAGAAACTCAATACGAAAATATTGCAGAGATAACTGTGGAACACCAAATTGTATGGAACCACAACACCATGATTATACCTTTATTGATAGGAAACAATGTCCACTTTCCTCTTCGATGGGGAAACCTCTAGCAGAGCAGAGCTCTACTAGAATAATTTTCCAATACAAAACTTCTCATACCCTCTACTCTTATTTATACTAAATCTATCTATCCAAAAGAACAATCTAGAGGAATATCCTTCTAGAAGTGGAATCTTCTATTAGGTCTTCTTACAATTGACTCATTCCTCCTTATTGCTAGGCATTATTAGTATTGACCTTTATTATATGGAAATATATTATTCTACCCACTTGAGGGGTTAGGTAGGTTAGGTCCCTAACAAAATCTCTAATGGGCTATGTTAATTAATTTACTTACTTCAAAAATTGGTTATCATAAAGGTTAGAAGGAAAAATATCACATTCAACAATTGCGAAGTTATCAATGTAACAACCCTAGGATACATCTCAATATTAGAAACATTGTAAGTGTTAAACTACTTCTAGTATATATATATATATATATATTAAAGTTTAATAAGAATGACAGTAATGAATCCTAACTAAAACCAACTTTTAATAAGGAAACAAATATCGACAAACAAATCAATAAGATTTGTAACTCGCATTCATCTTAAATAACCATTGACCGATTGCAAGGTTTGTGCAAAATATTTTTATCTAGGATCTAGTAGATATGTATATAGTCATGTAATAATCTTAAAGAAAAACTTTCCTAAGTTAAAATTGCTGCCACAATAGAGTATACATATACGGATATTATTGTTAATCAATATGGTTAATATATTTTAAAAATAAAAAGGAAGATTGTAGATAATTATATTTTCATCTAGGATCTAGTAGATATGTATATAGTCATGTAAGAATCTTAAAGAAAACCTTTCCTAAGTAAAAATTTCTACCACAATAGAGTATACATATATGGATATTATCGTTAATCAATATGGTTAATATAATTTAAAAATAAATAGGAAGATCGTAGACAATTATATCCTACCATTCACCCCTTGCTAGAAGTGATTATTGCATACTTCACTTGACAAAGGAAGATCTCTCTCGATAGTTGTCATACTTAGAACCCCAAGAAATAATGCATCAAGCCGATATCCTTCATCTTGAACTCAGTAGCAAAATTTTCTTTTTACCCTACAAAAACCTCCTTTGTACTTGTGAGAAACAATTCATCTATGTATAAAACCAAGTTGAGTGGATCTTCCCCAAAAAGTATGAAGTATAAGTTAGGATCCACCTCATTCTTGGTTAATCCCATACTCTACAAGTATATGTTAATCCTATTAGAAAATAATATCATTCCTTCACCTTGAACTTCTCCTTACTACCATTTGTAGTATGTTTGATCTTGTAGAGCCACATGGAACTCACAATTGACTTCCCCTTTGGTTTCGACATTATGTCCCAAATATCATTCCTCATAATAGAGGTCTAGTCCCCTATCATGGAATCATCCCATATCTTTTGATCTAGTGCTTCCTAAAAATGAAAGGTTCTACATCAATGATATTACTCATAAGTTCCATATAGTTCATAAACATCCTTGGAGGAATACACTTTCTGAACACACTCCTAAGAGCCTCTCCATCATCCCTCAGTCTATGTAATAGACACTTGGCTCTATTGAGAATTCTGGAAGGGATAACACCTCATCCCCAACTGAGGCCTGATATGTTGACTATTACTCATCCTTCGGATCCTATAAATCATTGTCCTCTGTCACTATTGTTGACCCTTCAGATCTCCTAAATGCCAATTTCTCTTTGAACATGACATCTCTTCTCTCAATTTTATTTGGCTACGATGAACTGAAGATATTGTAAGCCTTCAAGGTCTCATTGTACCCCATAAATATACCCTCATGTGCAAAAGGCTCCAAATTTTTCATTTTCTTCACAAGCACATGGATGTAGACTCGACAACCAAATATCCTCAAATTTCATATATCTGGATTCACTCTTGAGAATACCTCCTATGGATTATTTTTCCCCAATATCCTGTGAGAACTTTTGTTCTGCACATACAATTTCATGTTGCATGCATCTACCCAAAGAAGCATAAGTAACTCCTCACCATGTATCATAACTCTATAAGAACAAATGATGGAATTTTTCTTTCTCTACATAACCCCATTTTGTTGAGGGTTGTATGAGGTAGTCAACTTCCTCTTGATCCCTTCCTCCTTCCAGAAATCATTGAATTCATTGGAGGTGTATTCTTCCCCATTATTGAACGTTAATAACTTGATATTCTTCCTTATATGGTTCTCCACCTAAGCCCTAAACTCCTGAAACTAACTAAAGACCTCATCCTTGGTCTGCATAAAAAAGATCCAGGTTTTCTTGAAAAGTTCATCAATGAATGTCAGATAGGATGGTTCTCCCTACACTAATGCTATAGACATAGACCCACTCACATATGAATGTATAATATCCAAGATCCTCTTGGACCTACTCACGTTGATGGGAAAAGAAACCTTGGGATTCTTTCCAGGCACACACTCCTTGTTGCTCAATAGTGAAATCTAGAAGACTTGTAATAATGCCCCACTAAATCATAAATTCCTTGTAGAGTAGTTGTCCCAACCTCCTATTCCATAAATCACATAAGTTTCAATTTCCATGTACTAATGCCTAAACAGGCTTTCCTTTTAATGCCTAACATGTACTAATGCCTAACATGTACTAATGTACTAATTCCCCAATGACCTATGTTTTTTCTAGGATGGATTTCTCTGGACTGATCAATGCTTTCCCTCTTTAAAAAGTAATGGAAAAACCCTTTTCCTCCATAACTAAGACTGGGAGAAAATTATTCTTCGATATTGGTACGTAAAACACATCCTTGACATCCAATGAACCTACTGACTCAAGTTGAAACACAATTATTCCCTCTTCCTTCACATCATACTTAGCATCATCAAAAGGCTCCACATGAACATCTGAGTCCCTCTCCATTAGAGTGATAAATATCTCCGATGATTCTATCAGATGATGGAATACACCACTATCTAAGAACCAAACACTCTCGATAGTTGTGTCAGTATAAAGGAAACAAACTAGAGAGAAATTCTTATCGTACTTTCCTATAAAATCATCTAGATGCATCTTTGTTGATGTTGATGTTGTGTATTTCATTTTCCCTTTTTCTTATTTGGGCATTGAGATGCATAATGTACATTCTTGTGACATGAAAAGTAATTGATTTTACTCAAGCCCTTCTTCTTTCTCAGTTGTGATGATCCTCCATCATTGTTACCCTTGTTGAAAATATTTCATTTTCACTTATTTTTCTTACTCACAACAACCAAGTTCTCATCACTACTTCCCTGCTTGTTTCTCTTAGACTCCTCTTTTTTCTCTTAGACTCCTTCTGAGTCTCGTCCTAGATGCAATCATCCCAAAGTCTCTTCCAATCTGAGAGATGTTCCTGAGCGCAGACTCCCTTAAAAAATGGTTCCCAAGTCTTGGGAAAATGATTAAATTCCACATTTATGATCTCTACAACATCCTTTTTCTCCCGTATGGCTACAAGTTGATCACGTACCTGAGTGATCCTCATGAAATAGTTGGCTACATTTTTATATCTAGACATTTTCACCGATCTGAGTTTATTTCTTAAGCCATCTTCCTATTCATGTTAGTCCTCTGGACTAAACATACTAAGGCATAAAAGATCATTTTTTTCTTCTTCTTCTCCAGTAGGTGTGGAATTAGATGATACTTCATTGAATCCAAGATAAACCTCTCAACTTTTATCTCCTTCTTCTCATGAGCTTCCAAAACTATCATATTTATCGGTGGAACAACTACATTGTCCACTGATTGAAAATTTTCATACTCCTTCAACACCAAAGTAACTCTTGCTTCCAAAGATAGGAATTTGGATGCTCCATCTAATATTTATTCAACTCTCATACTTGTTAATGTCATCCTTTAGAAATGACAAATTTCCTTGGAAATAACCTGCTTTTGAAACTACCCTAGTACTGACTTGTACTACACTATATGTGTATGTCACCACTGAAACCCACCTGTGTATGCGTATTTTCTTACTGCACCTATTTATGTATGTCCCTATACTTATTGTAACCAACATATACATGATTGTATCCAAAGAAACCCATTTATGTATGTGATTTTTCCTTCTCCAACCTACACAAAACTTTGTATGAATGAAAAATCCTTGTTCTTCCTCAATACTATCATTTCCCTAAAATCAAGATTCAAATTCTTGGCTTATGACTACTCGTTATGAATCTGCTAATATCTCCTTACAAATATATTACATCCACTATCAATTACTATGGATCTGAGATTTGGCTTCCTTTTAGAGTGACTCCTCTAATGCCATGTTGAAATCCCTTACCCTGACACGTAGGTATCATGCTATCTAGTGATTTCCTTTTTGTAAATCAAATTAGTAGTTCACAAAACAATATACAATTGCCAAAATATTCAACTCAAATAAAGATAACAGAAGAAATACTGGAAACCAAAATCTCAACCACAATACATAAATATATTATGCACATCAACTAAACTTATC
The DNA here is from genome assembly GCA_000966675.3 of Picea glauca. Taxonomy (NCBI): domain Eukaryota; kingdom Viridiplantae; phylum Streptophyta; class Pinopsida; order Pinales; family Pinaceae; genus Picea; species Picea glauca. The sequence goes on along the minus strand of JZKD02S2286199.1, from coordinate 389,181 downwards.
ATTCAAATAAATTCGAATCTTAGAAGGGCTCCCGTATGTGGGAAAATGGCCCATAGAGAAACACAAAAAACAATGAACATTACCTATAATCCTTACCAACTCCTTATATATTGTAAGACCTCGTTGTTTCACGTTTACTAAGATGTATGTCTGTTTCCTTAAGCACAATTGCATATACACACCTATCTCCATTGAGACCCACATGCACAGACTCAAAGTTTATACGAAATTCTGTATAGTGTGATCCTACTGTTGTGGCTCCAATCAAATGACTCCCACATGCGACTGACTCTTTTCTATATTCTCCTTGACCTAATCTCCAAATCAAAGTTCTTCTCCACCTATCGAAAATATCTTTCAATCACAGTCCTTTGTGATCCAAAGCTCTAATAAAAAACCCTTCTCTTCTTTGTATTATTGGGTCATGACCTAATTGTAAGCCCCAAAGTGATTAACAATTGAGATTACTTCTCACCTCACTTGAGGTCAATGAATATTATTTAACTCACTAATGATAATTAAATAATTTCTTTGAAGAAAATTCAACTCTAATAAAAAAAACTTTAATTCAATAATTCCTTTAACCTAAAATCGACTTTGGACTACTTCCACAATTCTAGACACTTAGACCTATGCACAAAATTGAAATACTTGCCAATACCAACCAATGTTAAAGGTTGGTGGGATTGGTGTGGCAAGGCTGAGTACCTGGAAAATTTTAGGGATTAAATTCAGTCATGGACTAATTTTCCATGCTTTCTCCAAAACAAAATAGTCAATTTCCATTTTTTCTAAAATTCATTAGTCCAAATTCTATACAATAAAATTGTTTTATCTTAAAATATCCCGAATTTTATAGAAAATATATAAAATTCTTAGAAATTAATTTGAATATTTTTACAAAAATATCTCCAAACATTTTATAGTTTTCATATTGATAACTAATAAAATTTACCAAAATTTCTATATTATAAAGATGAATTTTATCATTAAAATTATCTCTAATTAAATACAATCTTTATATATATATATATATATATATATATATATATATATATATATATATATTTGATACAAATATATGCGAACACTTTATTAAAATTTTTATAAAAAAATAATTAACATGAACTATTAAGTTTTTTAAATTTGAATATATCATGGTATTTACACTGAATAAACCCTACTTTTACATTTAAAGAAAGAGAACCGTTATGTGAGAACTTCAAAGTTTTCGTCCAAATGCATACTCGCAAATGGACTTTGGAAATGTGAAACTGAACGACACTAGCACAACACCAAATTACCTTTTCTTTTCTTTCTTTATATAGAGTAATATTTCTACACAAATCCATAAGATGCTTTAATTTAAACATTTTAATTTTTGTTTTGGGTAATCATCATCCTAATTTGAAATATAGAAATATATTGATGTTGAAATATAGAAATATAATGGTTGGTAAATTTTAATTTTAATTTGAATTTCAGTTTTAATTTTAATTTTTGATTTAATTTTAATTTTTGATTAAAATTTAATTTTAGTCATATTTTTAAATGTATAAATAGATTAAATGTTCTCAAAAACTTTATCTCATTTTAAATATTTAATTT
>JZKD02S2286199.1:376838-387563 GCA_000966675.3 Picea glauca | reverse complement strand
TTGAGCATATATAGTGCGCAGCTATCTTTGAAACAAAAGACTTCCCTGGGTTGATAATTTATGTTTCACTTGGTTGTTTGAAATTAATTAAGCAATTATAGTGACCAACAGCCGCGTGTCACCCCATCCGGGGAATATTTGATCTTAACCAATACAACCATTACACTTATCTTTGAAATTTACAATTTCACTTATCTTTAAAACCATTTAATTTAGACAAATCTATAACTAGCACAGTCATATATAATTTATGAATGATAGTTATAAGAAGTATTCCACTACAAATGTGGCAACTGGATGGTTACGTTGGCATTTATTTATATGCTATGGTTTAATTTTACTTAATCATTTAAACGTGGCAATTACATATGCTTACAGTAATTTTTTAATGTGGTTAGGTAAATGTTAAAAAGTAAACAAGTTAACGGATACCTTGATAAATGCAAGAAAGTTATGAACAATAAATCTGACCCATTGATTTTGGAGGACGACTAAGAATATGCCAATTAAAAACATCCCTTACAAAACTACAATTAAAATTATTAAAAACATCCCTTACAAAACTACAATTAAAATTATGTACGGTTAAAAACATTGAATGTATGAAATTACAATTATCTTTGCAATTCCATTGGAATTTTAGACTTTCAAAAAAAACAAAAAAAAATCCCACATCCAATAGAATTACTTACATGATATATGACATGCTAAAGATTCCAAGCAGCTAGCACACATTAAAGTATAAAGAGACTTCATACTTCACACTAAATAAAAAGATGTCAAAGTGTTCTTGGGTGTTTGGTAGCACACTCCAAAACTTTTTACATAGGCGGAGAACTATTTGTTACCCTATTAAAAACCTTGTGGCCGAAACTGAGTTTTAGCTAGAATTTTCTTAAACAGAGATTAAGATGATACTGGATTTTTTGATCCATTTATGTATTCAAAAATACAATTTAAACAATAAAAAAATAACTATTTTGTTTAAGTTTACATCTGAATTCTCACAAAAAAAACTCAAAAATAAAACTTTTAGCCAACACCCAAAAACACCCTTGTCCCATCATTTTTTTTGCCATCTATAACAATCATAAGAATTAATTACAGTTAATTAATAAGTCTTCTCTTGTCATTCGGTAAATCTTCAAATGTCTCCATTATCTCAATTGCATTTGTGAATCCGCACGTACTTTCGGAGAATATTTTTCGCCGGAAAAGCATACGCAGATGGAACAAAGCTATAAAAGTAAGATAGAAATGTAGGGGTGTGATATTGGTGGTAGTTGAGTAGGTCCATTCATTCACTCTTAGGATGCCTAAGTGCGGTCGGTCCAATGTAATTGAATCAATGTGAGCAATATAATTTCCATTTTTTTTTCTTTCACTCTGACAAGATTCCAACGTCGATATTCTATGAAGAAGCTTTCCACTCTTGTAGATTAAAATTATGGAGAAACAACTTTAATCCATGTTACAAAATGACCGTGTGATTTATAGATAAGATATTCAACCAAGCTAACTCAGGCGATTACATAATAATTCGAATCTGTCTTCTCAAGGACAAGCGCAGATTGCCAGCCGTTGATTGGATACAAAATTAGTGGTCCTCTAAGCATGCGCTCATTTGTCGAGTACCTCGTCTACGATATTCCTGTGCGTGACGGTCCAATCTAATTGAATCAATGGTGACCGACAGGATTTCAATGTTTTGATCACTCTGACAAGATTCCAGCGTCCATATTGTGTGAAGCAACTTTCCACTTTCGTAGATTAAAATTATGGGGCAACAACTTTAATCCATATTACAAAACGCGGGTGTGATTTATATATAAGATATTCGACAGAGCGAATACCGGTGATTCCATAACAACTCGAATCTGTATGAGTGTGCAGAGCTTATATTATCTTCAGATAAAGCTCAGCACACAATTCGAATCTGTGTTTTACTCTATACGGGTTTGAGAATGGACAAAGCGCATATTAGGAGTCAATTGATTGAATCAAACATTTGTGGTGCGCGAAGCAAACAAGTAGCTCATCTACGATATCGTTTTGATTAAAAAAAGCCCATGCAAAAGAGTAGCCTGTAAAAACGATACGGAAACACACATATGCAAAAGAGTAGCCTGTAATGACAATAATTTATTTTTGAGTTAATAATAATAATAGTAATCAGTCAGACCAGACACTAAATTGGTATACGAGTTTTACAGAAACTGAATTCATTAGTGTGGAGATGGATTTATAATTCTCCATTCTGAAAAGTTTTAAGACCTCAGTAGCATATTTAGCTAGAGTCAGAACAAGCTGATACACTTCTAAACCAAGGCAATAATGAAGGGGACCCAAATCCTTCATCTCAAATTCTTTACACAATTCAGTTTCAACCAAAGAATTAAACCATCATCATTTTCACTTAGAATAAGATGATCTACATACAAAACAACAAGAGCAATGCTATCTCTATCATGTAGAAAGTATAGATTGGCATCAATGATTTCTTTACTGTTAGGGGCCGTTCAAGTAGGTAGAATAATATATTTCCATGTAATAAAGGTCAATATTAATAAGGCCTAGAAATAAGGAAGAATAACTCAAATGTAAGAAGACCTAATAGAAGCCTTTGCTTGAGATTGCCCCATCGAAGAGGCAAGTGAACATTGCTCTCAGTTATATTGTTGTTTTATCATCCATTTCTAGATAATTATTTATTTTCTGCTTACTATTTTATATCTGAAATATTACAAGTGGTATCACAGCACCTTCATTGGCAAAAATTTGTGGGTTAAATTTTTTTTCAGGGTAGAGACGTATTCCAACGTCTTTAAGCTACAGAGATCTGTCGTTACACGCATAAACCCACAGTCAGGGATTCATACACACAGGAAATACAAGTGGTACTTAAGCGCACATTTGTTGGCCACCGTTCTAACCCATGTTGGTACCCCTTTGAGTGGTAGCGCATCTGACATCACTTGTATTTGGATCGACCTAGATCTCCTGAAGCCCTCCATAGATAAATCGATCAGTCGCATGACTGTTATAGTGCCACCCAGAACAAAACTCAAGAAGATGCTCTCTAGTACCTGAGTAGTCGAGTGGTACAGCTAAGGGCATTGTCTAGCATCCTTAGTTGGTTCCCTGAGATATTGGGTGGAGTACTACTCTTGGACCCCGTACGTATATCAGAGAGATATAGTAAAGGGAAAACCATTGTCTATAGAATCCTTGAATACCCTAACCCTTGGAATGGAAACAAAAACAAAACAAACAAGATCTATTGCTTCACAATTGTGTCTCATGCATTCAAGTTGCGAAATTACTACACATTTCTTTTGGTTAAGAATTTGGGTATTTTATCACTGCAGTATTCTTTAGATTGGAGTACAACTCCACATGATTATAACAGGATCCACAGGAGTATGGATCCTTTTGGCACCATTATTTAGGACGTATCTCGTTGGATTGCTCTCTTGGCCCTTATTGTAGTCATACTTATCATTTTTCAACAATTGTTTTTTCTCGTGGACCTCAACCCCTTCCAAGCACCCTTATTTGGGCTTTACCCCATTGGATTCAACTTGTCTCCCTGATCGTTGTTATACACTTGACCCATAACCGATTTTTTGTGTGCTCCCACCAGTCCCTTTTCGTGTTCCCTCTTCATCATGGCCCACACCCGCAGCCAAGAATTGGAAGCCCTCTTCAATACCTTACAGTCTAATTTCACAAAAACCCAACAAGAAGTGAGACAACGCAGTGCCAATATTCCGACCATCAAGAAAAACATGTATTCCTCCATCAATGCCAAAATAGAGGACCTCAAACAAGACTTGAAAGAAGACCTTGCTACCTAGCTTGAATCATTCAATACAACGACCTGTGCCAAGCTGCATATCCCTGCAGATTTTCCCTCATTTGACCCCCCTTTGCAAATTGAAGGTGAAACTTCCTCTCATTCCCATAATATTTAGCTCCATCACTTTCAACATAACCTACACCTTCTATGTGTGTATGTGACCCAATTTGATGGCTCGGATCCCACTGGTTGGGTAACTCAAATGGAACATTATTTCTTTTTGTATGACATTACAGATGAGTTGGCCAAACTTTGGTATGGTGTTATCCATCTAGATCGAGAACGTTGGAATTGGTAGCAAGGGAGAAAAAATGCCCACCAAGGGTATGTGTCTTGGACACACTTTGTGGCAGAGCTCTATGAATTATTTGACACTGACACCAACCATTTAGGTGGTTCGACAAAGTTGAAACAATCTGGCACAGTGGAAGACATTATAGCCACTTTTCAGCGATTGACTTTTTGTATAGAGGGCATGTCTAATGATTTTTTCTGAGAATGTTTTATCAGTGGCCTCAAGGATGAGATTTGTTCCCATGTCCTCATGGCTTGGCCTTAGAGTTGGTTGGACACTACTAAAAGAGATAAGGAAGGAAAACAAGTTGTCTCTTCTCAAAACCAAAAACCCTCATTTATTCCTCATACTGAACCAATCACTCCCACTCCTTCTACTCCACAAAAGATCCTTAAATTGACCGAGGCTAAAATGGTTGAACCCCAACTCAAAGGCCTCTGTTGTAATTGTGATGAAAAATATTTTCCTAGGCATAAGTGTAAAGAAAAAAATATTTTTATGGCCATCTCGGAGGATGTTTCAGAAGAAGATGTTGAGGCTCCCATTTTTTCCATGTCACCTGAACCCACTGACATGACCCCTCCGTCAGACCCTCCCGAAGTAGAACCGATCATTTCCCTAAATGCTCTCACTAGATTCTGTGCTACCCAAACCCTCAAGCTAATTCATTAGATTAAGCTTAGGAAGGTCATCATTCTTGTTGATAGTGGAAGCACCGATAATTTCATTCATCGTCACATTGCAAAAGAAACTGATTGTTATATTTGTGTCGTCATTAATTTTCGAATCATGATTGCTAATGGGGGGTCCATGAAATATGGAGGGTGTTGTGAAAATGCACGTCTCCAAATTGGTGAGTACCACATGAAATATCATATGTTTTCTATCGACATGGGAGGTTGTGATATTGTGTTGGGTGCAGAATGGCTAAGGACTTTGGGTCCCATTCTCATGGATTTTAAGGAATTAACTATGCAGTTCGACCAGGAGGGCCAACAATATAAAGTCCAATGCATCATCGTCATTTCCCCGAAGATCATCAATTCCCATCATATGGAAACATTTCTCAAAAAAGTTCATTCTAGCATTATTTCCCAACTTCATGCCATACATGCCACTGAGACACCATCTGTGCTGGAGGACCTCCAATCCATCCTCTCTAAACATAAAGTGATTTTTTCCACTCCCCAGGGCCTCCCTCCTTCCCATGGTGTTTGTGATCATTCCATTCCCTTTGTCCTTGGAAGCCTTCCTCCCAATATTTTTCCCTATCGTCATCCATTTTCCCAAAAAATGAAATTGAGAAAATTGTTCAAGAATTGCTCAACGCAGGTGTTATCTGCCCTAGTACAAGTCCCTAATCTTCTCCTCTTGTCTTGGTACTTAAGAAAGAAGGTTCTTGTCGCATGTGTCCTGACTTCCGTGCCCTCAAAAAACTCACCATTAAAGACAAATTTCTTATTCCTGACACTCATGACCTCTTGGATGAATTGAGTGGCGCCTAGTTCTTTACTAAACTTGATCTTCATTTTGGCTACCACTAGATCCATATGAATGAGGTAGTCATTCCTAAGACTGCATTTAGAACTCATGAGGGCCACTATGATTTTTTGGTCATGCCCTTTTTCTTGTGTAATTCTCCCTCCACTTTCCAAAGCCTCATGAATCATGTCTTATGTCCCTTTCACCATAATTTTGTCTTAGTTTTCTTTTATGATATCCTCACCTATAGTAAAACCTAGAAAACCCATATTTTTCATGTGGATCGAGTTCTCCATCTTCTCTCTTAGCACCAAATTTTCCTCAAACAATCTGTGGTCGAGTACTTGGGTCATCTTGTTGGTAAGGTCAGTGTTAGGGTGGATCCTAAAAAGAGTGAAGCTATGCAAGATTAGCCTCACCCCAAAACTCTCAAAAGATTATGTGGATTTATCAGTTTAACATGTTATTATCGCCAGTCTGTTATGAATTATGGAAATATTGTGACACCTCTCACTGCTCTCCTTAAAAATAATTCTTTCACTTGGACTCCAACAACTGCTCAGGATTTTCAAACCTTGAAGATGACCATGTTCACTACTCTAGTCCTGGCCCTTCTTGATTTCACAAAGACCTTTGTCCTGGAATGTGATTCTTCCAAGAAAGGAATTGGCGTAGTTCTTATGAAAAAGGGTCGACATTTGGCCTTTATCAGCAGAAACTTGTTAGAGGTACATTTGGGAAAATCAATCTTGAAAAGGAAATGTTGTCTATTCTGCATGCTATGGATCTTTGGCTCCCTTATCTATTGGGGAAATGCTTCCAAACTAAGACAGGTCATCAAAGCCTCAAGTATTTTCTAAAACAATGCCTTTCCTCGCCAGAGTAATAAAAATGGGGGAATTTGAATTCATTGTTCAAGGTTTCCCTTTTTTTTCTCGATTATTCAATATATGTCTCATTTATAAATATATATTCCTCTTTTGAACAATTTTAATATTACTTCAGTTTTCGTCCAATTTAATAAAAGGTATTAAGCAACTTTAATAATTATCTTTATCTTTTAAAACTTATCACAATTTATTTAAAATAACTTTGTAACTTATGAAAAGTTATCTCTTTCTTTTAATATCGTCTCTTCTTACTTTTCCTTTATAAATATCCTCTACAAAAGTTAATTGGGGTTGAGTTAATATTACTCCAAAATACTTAGGTCATTGATTTCTTATTTTCTTATTCTTGATATATGGTACTAACTTCTACTAAGTTTCTTGTAGCGGAAGGATTATTTATTCAATGGAAATTTTTGAAGAATTGCTTTTTATGTTTTAATGAAAAAATGTCCTAATGCAGTCAACGACCTAGATAAATTAGAGAAACTCTAAATTTTTTGTGTATGGGGCTAAAAACATGTATGTCCAATGCCTAGGATCACTTCATGAGAACATCATGAATACCTAGCATAATTCCATATATCCATAATAAATAATCTTTTATTTACTATCCATTTTGGCTATTTACTTGACGTCATATGAAATATAATATATGTGTATAAATACACATGGGAAATGATAAGTCATATTATTTCCAAAGGTCATGACTTATGATTTAAATTATAATGCCTATTTACATAATAACAAATGTATAACATATTATTAAATAATAAGAAACGTAATATACTAGGTATATTACATTGAACGCTCATGTACTTGCAAATGGATTGACCTAATCTTCTCAAGAAATTTTCTTCTCTCATTTTTTCTCCCATGAGGTCCTCCCTCACTAATCCTTTTTGTCCATATACAACATCTAAGTGTGCAGGTGGAAAATATCCAAATCAAGTTTTAAAAGGTGACTTACCACTAGAAGTTTGGAATGATCTATTATAAGAGCATTGTAATGATCCAAATGATGAAATTATCATAAAACAACATAAGTACACATCATGTACAAAATATGGGCATTTCGGGAGATGTACCTGTCCGATGACTTCATTGAGCACCTACTTAATGATTTCAATGCCTTACAATAAGATATTCGTAAAATATTGAAGTATGAGGCCAGGTTCATGGAGATACTTAGATATACTCCACATATGAACATAGAGAAGTTAAAGGTCAAAACGTTTAGGAGTACTACGATGAAAAAATAATCAACATAGTACTCCATATAGAGCACCACAGTAGTAGCAACAATGTTGTCCACAACAACAACAACAATTTAGGCATATTCAACAGAACAAACCAGGTTCACAGAATGTTAGGCTAACAACTTCTACTTTAGGGACCAAGAGCACATGATCGAAGAATGGATGTTGGACATGTGGAGAGCCACATTACTAGCAATATTATCTGATTGAGAAAGCCATAGAAGCTAGATCATGAGGACCCACTATAGTTGGATATTTTGTAAAGGTCCACATGATACATGTAGTGATGACTAACCATGAGGTTGACTGCCATTCCACCATTCTTGAGACATCAAGTATGATCTCTGATCAAAATTGTAGTATTTTGATAGATCAAGGATCTACTGAGAGCTTTATTTCCAGTGCAATTCTTAAGAGAATATACGTAAAGGAAGTCGAGCATGACGAGTTCAAATACGTAGAAATTCCATCTGGAGCCAAACATAAGGTTGGAGGAAAGGTTATGGGTTGTAGCATTAACTTGGGTGATTTTGTAACGAAGGAAAACCTATATGTCACAATATTAGGATCTTATGACATATTGATTGGCATGGACTGGTTAGAATCAAATGATGCGATACTTAACTACAAGACAAAGTGGTTAAATTCAACAGATGATTTGGGATTGAGTAGAGTGATTGTAGGAAGAAACCAAGGAGTTCCTTTGAGGTTTATTTCTTCCTTGCAATTACAAAATAGTATGCACAAAGGGTATACGTTTATATGTTATCATAGAGATAAACGAAAAGGGAGTGACAAAAGGGTTAGAAAACCTTTATGGAGTATCGAAGTTTGTCGATGTCTTTCCTGAAGAATTACCAGGTTTTCTGCCAAAAGAGAATTGGAGTTTACCATATATTTGAAGACTAGAACATAATCGATTCAAACAAATCCATACCGGATGTCGACACTGAAATTGAAGGAGTTGAAAATGCAATTTAAAGAGTTGTTGCATTTAGGACTTATACATCAAAGCATATCATCATGCGGTGCACCAATGATTTTTTTTAGAAAGAAATATGGATTATGGAGGCTTTGTATTGACTATCGTCAATTGAAGAAGGCTACAAAAAAGAACCAATATCCATTGCCTAGGATTGAAAATTTGTTTGATTAGATGAAGGGAGAAAACATGATTTCTAAGATCAACTTGAGATCAGGATATCATCAGTTATAGATTAAAGAGGACACTACTACATTGGGCGCAAATTACGACGAAATATTACGGTGGTTTAAAATTTCATCGTATTTTTTTTTGTTTTTTTTTATTAAATATATTTTTTTTTTCAGGGTCCAAATATTGGTTGCTCTAGCGACCAACCTTCCAATTTGGTCATTTTAACGACGAAAGTTGGTCGGTAGAGTGACCAACCCCCAGTTAGTCTCTATAGCGACCACCAATGGCACGTGTGAGAATCAACGGTCATTTACGACAAATCAATCCTATATATATCTCAATTACAACAAATTTGCTATAGTTGAGACAATCATTTTCTACAGTTACGAAAATCATTCAAGTGTTCTAATGCAATGGTGTTCTGGTTTTTTTATGAAATCTTGATCTCAATTCTCTTTCAAGAAGAGAAACACTGAATTGATTAGACTCTACATAGCTGATATTTTGAAGGATAATACTTAAAACATTTCTATGTGATTTAGTAATTTGGTTCTATTGAACTATTTTATGGTTTATTTTCACTCCTTAAATAAAATTTTATGATTTATTTTAACTCCTTAGAAAATTTTTATAGTTTATCCACTTTTGATAGAGTAAAAAGATTATTGATGCAGCTACAATCACTCTAATTAGATTCAATCACTCTAATTTTTTTATTATATTTCATGGAACTTCTTGAATATCTATGTATCCTTGCCTTACTAAATTTACATTTAGGGTTTCCTCCTTGCGCTGGAAAAGAACCAACTAGAAGTGAAGAGAAATGGATTTTTTGTTGATATTGGGCATCAATACTCTTGTGTATCCCTAAAGCTATCCTAATTTTTATTAGGGACTTAATATTATATAGTGTGATTTTGGTTGATAATAGACCCACCTCCTCTTATTAATGTTTCATGCTTTTAGGATTCATGCTTTGTCCCTTATTTTTTCTGAACATGTTGTATAATTTTCATTACAAATATCTAAATATATACCAAATTATTTGAATAGATTTGTATATTGTACGTATAATCTTTCAATGGATTTGTTGTAATAGGTAATTACAATGTCAACTCCAAAGGAGAAAAGAAAGCTTGTTATGTTAAAGAGGCACATGGTGATTCATGGTGATGGGAAATGTTATTTCCCTTGTTGTGAATGCAGGGGTTTTAATGGAAAAAGACTACCTTTAAAAACAGTTGAAAAAAATTGTAGGGAGAATGGGCACGTTGAAGGGGGCAATGAATATCGTCCCATGGTAAGTAATTAGTTATTATAGATCTTTAAGGTATTATACATTAATAGTTTTTTTTTTTAATTTATCTTTCGAAATAATATTTTTGATATACTCTAACTGTATTTTATTGCTTCCATTGTTTTTATTAAAGAAAAATCATCCTAAGAATGTGATGTCGCCTAGTAGGAGATGTTTTCATAGAGATAATACTGAAGAACAAGTTGAACTTAATCGTATGGATAATGGTGATTACGTTATTCCTATGGAAAATGATGATATTAATAATACAGTTGATGACGATGGAACATATAGATTGATCCAAGACATTTATAATGCTCCAATGGATTATGATGTCAACATGGAGGACAATTCGCAGAATGATAATGATGACAATGATGAGGACAATGATGATGAATATATTTTTGATAAACCTATCCTTCAAAATGCCACTAAATCCCTATATGAAGGCACAAAAAAAAGTGTTCTCTCTACTGTAATGTTGTTGGTC
>JZKD02S2286199.1:293839-360503 GCA_000966675.3 Picea glauca | reverse complement strand
TAGTTGTAAAATCTAGATAGATTGGGTATGGGGAAATGAGAGTGATGTGAGAGGGGGGGAGGGGCCAAAAGAGCTTCCACCTTCACGTGGTTGGTCCTATTCAGTAGAGAATAATATATTCTCGAAACAAAGAGAACCTAATTTAGGTATTCATCTTTAGTCATTAATTTGTAGAGGTTGTTACATATTTAATTACTATTCTGAAATATAATTAAGTCATGTGATGAATCGCAAGATGGAGAGAAGCAACATTGGAGGCACCCCATCACTCAAAGGTATGGATCTTGTTAAGTATTTGTTTAAGGTGAGATAATTACATATATTTTAGTCAATCTTAATATTAACTAATAATAATAGAGGAAATATGTTAAGAAAGTTAAATATTTTATGTTTTTTATATTTTTTTTGAGATTTTTTTTGTTGAAATTATAATTTTGAATTAATGAAATTGTTGTTTTTAATGTAAAAATAGTTTAAATGTCTTGAAATACATATTTTGTCACTAGAGTGTGTACAATTAACATATAATATGTGCAATTGAATCAATCTAAAATTATTATTCCATGCATAACAAGTTTAGAATACTAGATTAGCCTAAAATTTGACAAACTCAACCCTTTTCTACATAAATTCTTCTCCAAATCTATTAGGAATTGAGTTTTGGCCCAATTTCAATATGACCCAAATCATTGAGATTTGAAAAAAAATGAATGAATCTATATCATCCCACTCTGGCGCACTGAGAAAACTTACTCTTTGAGGACACTTGCTCGCAAGTGATCCCGACTATTATGATATTCAAACATTTGTCCTTGATTATGATGCGTTATGATAGATGACATGATGTTTTACTGCATTAACATAGACATGTGCTATTGACTCGATTTTACTGAGTGTGCAGGGTTTTGGACCTTGAGGATGCAGAGGCATTGATGGAACCCTTGGACTCTGGATCGAGTCAGGGAGTGTGTTATTGAGGTTTGATTGTTTTACTATGATTTTAGTACATTTGATTAGATGATATGATGTGGACATGTCTGACATGACTGTTGATGATGCAAGCTGATGATAGCTTGCCGAACAGACTCACATATGGAGTAAAGGGGTCACACACGACTACCAGAGAGCTTGAGGGAGAGGTATGGACAACAACCTTGCCATAGCCTACTATCACTCCTGCCATGGCTCGAACTGTAGGTTAACTATTACCTAGTTCGAGAGGACCCACGATGCCATGAGGGCAGATTGCGACAGTCGCTTGCGATGATTCTAAGGGGTACACAATAAGGCGAGGGACTTATTCCTTAGAAGCCCTTAGTCTCCCACAAGTTCACCGGGTGGAGTGTTGAATCCAGGGGTTATTGATGTCTACCAATCAGTTAAGAGGCGAGTGGTACCCTTAGAGCATGTGGTTCGTCCTGAAGGGCACATCGCGCAAAAGAAACAAAAGAGGCGAGTGGCACCCTTGGAGAAAGTAGTGTGTCCTAAAGGGCACGTCATGTTGATGATGTTAAAGGAATGAACCTAGATGGCCCTAAGACAAATATCTCATTAAGAAATCTTAAAACAACTTCCCTAATTAAAATGTCACCTAGTTCAGAATCTAAGTCCTAAGTCTAAAACTTCACTAGAAGTAAAATTTTGTATACCCTTAAGAAAATCTCTCTCCAAAAAAATAAAAAATAATAATGATAAAGTTTAAGATAAAAACCACTTAAGTAATAATTGTGGACTTCATAAATTTTGGGTAAAATAAAGAGAGTAAGAACTTAAATCAAATCTGTAATATGAATGGTCAAGAAGAAATTAATTATTTAACTTGTGAAAGTGTAAAAAGATATTAAATTAATAATAAAAAGGGAAATAAAGTTAACTTGCACAATTTTCATTTTTGGCTCTAATAAAAGGGGAAAGAAGGAAAAAATAAAAATTAGGAAACTAGGGATTGGAGGTAACATAAAAGGGGAAAGAGGAAAACTTATGGTAAAAAGAGGGAGGTCAACTTAGTAAAGAATCTGCGATTACGAACCTTCTAAATTGAACTGGTTTAGCAACTTCATTTTAGGGAAAGTCCTTAACACCTGTAAGGGAATCTAGGGACACCTAGGAGTAAATTTAGGAGTAACTCTAGGTGGGTGAGGGAAATAAGAAAATTTAATAAATTAAAGAAAAGAATTATTGGAGGAATGTGGGGGATGAATGACACTTGTACGAAGGAGAATTTTAGAAGATTTTTATTTAAAACTTAAATTAAATGAGATTTAGGGAAAGATTGGAAGTTTTAAAGCTCTATAAAAGAGAGGAAGGAGGAGCAAGAAAGGGATCGACTGTTAGCATAACATTATGTTGTTGGATTAGTGACTTGACTTATTTACTTGTTAGAGTTGGGATTTCCCAGCTCGGAGAGGAGTGGTAGCTCGGCCTTGCGAGGCGATATGGGAGCTAGACGTACCATATAGATAGTGTCTGGCCCCTTTGCAGCTCAGGGGGTTAAGGGGGAAGCAGAGTACCCCTAGCATTGGCTGGGAGGTACTGGTGAGGTCTCGACGGTCAGCAAGTGGGAGAGCTAAGAGCGCGGGACGTCATTCGAAGCGGTCAATAAGGCAACGATATGTGTTTTTATTTTGTAGAGTAGAATAAATTAGGTTTTATGCTTGGATCTGAATATTGATTGTAAATGAAATTGGCATGTTTGTACCTTTTGTTATCTTGTTTTACTTCACCTTTTTATTTCGCTGGACAATTCTGCATTTTTACATTATTGACTACCTTTTATGCATGCATGGATAAATTGACTCTGTGTCTATGCTTAAATGAACAACTCAACTCTGTGTTATTGAGCATTGATGGAGACATCTATCTCTGCACCTTATGTTGATGGATTTTCGGCCTGCACTTGTAATTACGTTTGCATGTGATTAACTGTTCTCTGCACTAATCATTTTCCCTTTTGCAATTAAACATTAGCGAATCATGGATGGACAATGTTTCGGCCATAGTCGATTTCTCTTTTAGCAATTAATTTTTTGCAAATTTGTGATTGACTGTCCGCTGCGCTAATCATTTTTCCATTTTGCAATTAAACATTAGTGAATCATTGATGGACTCTGTTTTTACATCAATAGTTTCCTCTCTTAGCAATCAACCTTTAGCAAATCATTGATTAACTGTTCTCAGCACCAAACATTTTCCCTTTTTGCATTTAAGATTAATGAACCGTGGATGGACAATGACTCTGCAATGACCATTTTCCTTTGTAAACTAAACCTTCTTTATTTAAATTGCCTTTTTCTGAAAACTAGAGAGCATTGGTACCTTTGAACTCAGCGAAATGGTAGTTGTTTGATCACAGTCAATCTATAGTATTGTTTTGTGACAGCTTGCAGCGTTTTAGCAGAAACGGGGGTGTATCCTTGATGAACTATTCTAGTCTTATGATCTCTAGACGACATAATGTGCTGGAAGTTTTAAAGTTGACAAATACTGTGGCAAACACAGTGTTTTTGTCGTTATTATTTCCAGCCATTACTAATCTCGCCCTTAAATGAAAAAGTTTGATTCTGGATAAGCTAATTACCGTAGCTTTGGAACAGTCCACAAAATTTAAACTAATTTTCTGAGCCATCGACGATGATGGATTTAAAACCTAGCCAACTGTCAGCAAAATTCAACTTCTCAGCGTTTAGAGATTTTCATTTTAACTGTAACGCACTCCCAAATTCTCCTGCAATTTGAGAGCTTCTCGTAATGATAACCTTGATATGGTTGGACACATAGGGTTACATATTTGAGTCCATAATAGAAAAGTTGACTTAGCTACCTCTAAAATAGAGAGAGTCAGCATCTCCTATTAGAGTTTAACCTCACCTTAAATTTCTCCCAGCGATTATGTTGGTAGCCTATTCTCCTGGTTGCTTATGATAGACTTGAAGTGACAAATGGCTTTAGTAGTCATTAATTAAAAGGAGAATTGAGAGTCGTTGGGCAGTAAACCTTAGTGACCGTTTCGTTTGCCAGATTATAAATTTTTGTGCACTATTTTGAAGAACCATATCTTCTAACAGCTGTATCTCTATGCGCCTGGACTTGCACAGATGTTGTGCACTACCTCATGTCTCATATCAATTTATGTGATGGTGATTTTGGCATAATATCCTTGTGTTGGCCGATGACTCTCCCTAATCACTCACGACAACAAGTTAAGTTTTTCGTAAAGATAAATGTTTCGGTATTAAATGCTTGAGTTTACCCTTGCCTAAGACCTTACCCTTACTTGGTAGTTAGGGTTACTGAATGTTTTTATTTTCTTAATTATTTAACGTCCAGTTAGTAGCTTATGTTAATTCCTTGATCATTTTACCTTTTTAATGATAGCATTTAGTATTAGATTGTTGCCTTGTATCAAAACTTCAGACTAATTAGAGGGAGATAGGATTAAAATAAAAGTGGCCCTACAGGTGGATTTAATGATTTAATGACTAATGATTTAATGAAGGCATACTCTTAACCTTGCTAAATGGGTGGTGTATGATGTTCTTGATAATAAATGGGTTGTGTGTGATGTCTTGATAATAAAGTATGGCTAATTTATAATCTATGTGAGATGGTGAGATTAAAATAATGATTATTTATATCCTTGAATAAATGGCCAAAGTCAAAGTTCAAATGCTTTTAGGACCCTTTTAACAACGAATTACCTTCAATGAATACAAAATTAGTATAGTGAGAAATTCAATGAGATAATATGGTTCACTAAGGAATTTGCCTTAAAATAGATAACGTGGTTATTTCCTATATCAATCGTTTTATTATTGTTTTGTTCATTACTTTAATTGCAATAATAGTTTCCAATGTCTTATAATTTGATTATATGTATTACTGACGCAACCCCGCTCTCACAGTAGCTGGTCACTCTCACCAGGACCTTCTACAATTTCGCCCGAAGAGTCAACAACCCTTCCAACTCTCTCGGGAGTTCTTTACCCACAGTACACTTCTCGACGATCTCCCTTTCGATAGTCGGGAAATTGGGTTTCACAGATTCACGAACCTTGTGTGCACCTTCCGTGCAATATGAAACTCCGACTCCCGATCCCCGATGTCAACGGTCAACACTCCTGTGTATTGGGGATTTCCCTATCAAAAAATCGACAGATGAAAGGAGGCGATTTTCTCACCTTACAAAACCCCAAACACCGATGTGCGATGCCACGTGCTATCCTCTGCTCCTTCTCCATGGGACCTATCGCAACTCGGGGCTTTGCTATTTCTCTATGCTCCCTCGGCTTCAAAAACACTGAAGTGCCGAGTCCCGACTCCTCGGGATCTCGTGCAACCTGTCCCTCCGATGACCGACGGCTTTGATCAAATTGGGAAATCGCGACTCACGATTTTGACATGCATGCAACTCTTGCACTCGTCAACTCCGATATGCCGATATGAAATGGCAAACGGACTCCTCCATGCGCCTGCGAGTTAGCTCCCTCGCAGCTCCTCCACGATCTGACGGTCTGCTGGGTTTGAAAGATTTACTCGACAGCTTCAAGTCATCGATTCTCTTCCTCTTGAAGAGTTCTCCACCTTACCATCTTCACCTGTGTAAGTGAAGGAAAGGAGCTAACCCTGCTGAGCTTTTATGGCTTCTGGGTTCCTTCTGGAAACTCCCTGCACGCACTCTTTGCGGCTTTACTTCAAACACACTAAGTGTTTAAGTCTCCTCAACCTTGCGCACTCTTGCAGCAACATTCTATCAATGCCTTAGCTCAGAATCATAATTCTAATACCTCGTCCAGCCTGCACAACCATGGCATGGCTTTAACAACCAAATGCACTCTGGGCAAACGAGAACAAGAGTTTAACTGCTTGGCCTCCTCAACGCACTCTATGCGGAGGAATTCAACTACACTCTATGCAGGAATCTCCTGGCTCAAATAGAGAAACAATTGAAACTCATCTCTCATTCTCTCAGGTTTCGAACCTGATATGCAATCACATACACAACATATAGAAGATAAGCATAAAGAGAAGTGATTATACAACAGCATAACATCAACAACACACACAATTCAAACACAGCCATGGAATTGAATCAAGGGATTTCTTCTATTAATTCAATCTGTACATGGGTGTTCTTCACAAGTTCTCTGTTTGCTCTTTTTCTCTTGCTCCTCTATGCTAATGCTGAAGAATAATATCAATTATACAAGGAGGATGCCTATATTCGTTTTCCCTCCTGGAAGTGAAACTGTCTAATCTACAGCTAACCCTATCTACCAGCATTAAAACTATTTAATGTCTTCTTATCTACATTACAATACAAGTGCGCTTCATATGAATGCATTCATTCAAACGACGACGCAACAATATTCAAGTTATTCAAAAAGGTATGCGCTGGCACTGTCCAGCTGTATCTCTCTATCCCTGCGCTACTCATTTCATGACGTCGTAGATGCTCCTGCATCATACTCCTCGGCTCAAAAGATTTCATGGGCTCCTGTCCATGAGCTCCTGCACAGTCTGCCCCTGCTTCTGAATCACTGCTTCTATTTCCCAGCTGGCATCCTCCACTGGGTAATTTTTCCATTTCACCAGGTACTCAAAATATTTCTTTCTCCTGGTCTTCTTTCCAACTCTTTTATCCAGTATGCACTCCATCTCTAGCTTCTGTGCAACTAACAATTGCCTCTACCACTGGACCACTGGTTCCTCGGTTCCAGTGTCTGCTGTATTAGTATTGTATGGGTATAAGTCCGAAATATTGAAAATCGAAGATATCTCGATGCCCCCCAGCAATTCAAGCTCATATGCATTCTCCCCAAACTTCTTCAGGACTTTGCATGGTCCAATTTTCTTCATCTTGAGCTTGTTATACGTCCCCCTTGGGAACCTTTCCTTCCTCAGGTGCGTTAGAACCATGTCTCCAACTTCAAACTGAAGTTGTCTTTTCTTCTGATCGGCTCTGCGCTTATACTCCTGGTTCACCTTCATCAGTCGCTGCTTCACCTGCGTGTGAAGTTCCTGCATTGCTTCAGCGAATTCCTCCGCTCTCGCGTTGCTATATTTAGCCTGTTCTGACTCCCTGAGCTCAGAAAATCCTCTCGGTTGTGTCCCATACAAAATTTGAAATGGGCTCTTACCTATACTTCGATTCACAAAATTGTTGTACGCAATTCTGCCTGTGGTAGGATTTGATCCCAACTACTGTGATGCTTGATCACCAGGCTTCTCAACAGATCCCCCAAGCTTCTGTTGACTACTTCAGTCTGCCCATCTGTCTGTGGATGGTAAGCAGAACTGAATGCCAAGTCAGTCCCTAGCTTCTTCCATAGCATCCTCCAAAAATGACCTATGAATTTGGTATCCCGATCTGAGACTATGATTCTTGGCAATCCATGCAATCACATGATCTCTTTGAAAAATAAATTTGTGATGTGGGTTGCATCGCTGGTTTTATGACATGGAATGAAATGTGCCATCTTCGAAAACCTATCCACCACCAAAAATATGGAATCAACCCCTCGCTGAGTTATCGGTAATCCCAACACAAAGTCCATGCTAATGGCTTCCCATGGCCTCTCGAGTATGGGCAATGGCTGATAGAACCCTGTGTTCTGCTTTCGGCCTTTTGCATGTTGACATATCCTGAACTTGTCAACAAATCATTTTATATCAGCATGCATGCCAGGCCAATAATAATATTCGCCCAGCTTGGCGAAGGTCTTATCGTGTCCAAAGTGACCTACTAAGCCCTCACTGTGCTTCTCCTTCACCAAATTCTCTCTCATAGAGAAATTTGGAATGCACAATTGATTGCCTTTAAACAACAATCCATCCTGGATCAGGTAGTCAATCCACGGACTCCTATCCCTGAGAACTGGGTTCTTGGCTGTCTCGTATGCCTCGCCAAATTCTGCGTCCCCTACATACATATCTTTCAGATTCTCAAAACCCAAAGTCTTGACTTTGAAATCCTGCAACAACAAACATTTCCTGCTCAAGGAATCAGCCACCTTGTTCGCAGTCCCCGAAATGTGCTTTATCACAAATGTAAAATTCTGCATGTACTCTACCCACTTCGCATGCTTCTGATTCAACTTCTCCTATTGACTCATGAAATGCAATGCATGGTTGTCACTATACAGGAAAAATTCCTTGGGTATGAGATAATGCCTCCACTTCTTCAATGCCTGTATGATGGCATAAAACTCTTTATTGTATGTGGAGTACTTCAGCTTTGCATCATCCAGCTTCTCGCTGAAATATGCAACAGGTTTGTCATCCTGACTCAAGACCCCTCCAATAGCATACCCACTGGCATCACACTTCACTTGGAAGGTCTTCTGAAAATCCAGCAACACCAGAATTGGTTGCTCAGTAATCTTCCGTTTCAACAGATTGAAGCTCCCTTCAGCCTCTGTCGTCCAGTGAAAAACTTTATGTCGTTTCTTCACGGTATCCATCATTGCGGCGCTAATTCCACTAAAATTCCTGATGAACTTCCTGTAGAAACTAGCTAAACCATGAAAGCTCCTTACCTCAAAAACATTCCTCGGCGATGGCCAATTCCTGATTAATTCAACCTTCTTAAGATCCATCTTCAATTCATTTGCCGAGATTACAAAACCCAAATAAATGAGTTTTGTCTGCATGAAGCAACACTTCTTCAAATTGATCAGCATCTTCTCCTGCCGTAATCTTCTCATCACGATAGCTAAATGCCTCAAATGCTTAGCCTTCGTTTTGCTGAAAATTAAAATATCATCCAGGTATACCACCACAAATTTGCCAATGAATTCCCGCAGGACTTCATTCATCAGCCTCATAAATGTGCTTGGCGTGTTTGTCAGCCCAAATGGCATGACCAGCCACTCGTACAAACCCTCGTTTGTCTTGAATGTTGTCTTCCAGTCATCTCCCTCTCTCATCCAGATCTGATGATATCCGCTTTTGAGATCAATCATGGAAAAATAATTCGCCCCACTCAGGCAATCCATCAAATCATCCATTCTCGGCAGTGGAAACCTGTATCTGATGGTAATTTTATTTATCGCTCTGGAGTCTGTACACATCCTCCAGCCTCCATCCTTTTTTGGGCTCAGTACTATTGGAACAACACATGGACTTAGACTCTCCCTCACCAGTCCTTTATCCTGCAGATCTTGTACCTGCCTTTTGACTTCCTCATTCTCCTGAGGTGTCAACCTGTATGCTGCCTTATTCGGCAAACTTGCTCCGGGTATGAGGTCAATGTGGTGACTCACACTCCTCATTGGTGGCAACGAACGAGGTAGTTCGTCCATGATGATATCAGCGAACTCTCCAAGCAGTTCCTGAATCTCTTCCGGCAAGTCGTCCACTCTTGTGCTTGTCAGGACAATTCTCGGCTTCCTGACAATGAAGAATTGTGGATCTTCATTCTTCTCCAGCTCCGTGAGAAGCTCCTTCCCACTCATGAGAAGTATGGTATTGCTCACTTCCGGCTTCACTTCCTTATCCTTTACCGGATGCAATCTGTGGGTTCTCCCATCCTTCTCTAAGGTGTATGTGTTCATCCTCCCATCATGAACAACATTTCTGTCATATTGCCATGGCCTACCCAGCAGTATGTGACATACGTCCATGGGAATAACATCACACAGAATCTCATCATGGTAATTTCCAATCTTGAATTTAACTAAACATTGTTTAGTGACACTTACCCCGTGTCCTTTATGTAACCACGAGACTTTGTATGGACTCGGGTGCTTCGTTGTCTCCAACTCCAGTTTCTCCACCATCTCGGTCGAAACGAGATTGTCAGTGCTCCCACTATCAACTATGACTCTGCATTTCTTGTCCTTGGTTGTACAAGCCGTTCTGAACAGTCTTCTCCTCTTCACTACGCTCTCCACCTCCTTCTCAGGCTTCAAAAGGATTTTATGCATCCCAAGTGATCTTCCGTTGTCCTCATCTTCACTTTCAGCATCACGCCTCTGGGCCTCAGTGATGTGAGCTTTTCCTCTGTGCACCTTCCTCTCTGGACAGTCAATGGATTTATGTCCGTCTTTACCACATATAAAACATGTGATAACTCCTCCACGACCTCTTCCTCTACCTCGGGTACAAGGAATTTCGTTGGTGTCAGCATATCCGCCACCCTACTCAGTATGCTGCCTCATCAGCTCAGCATATTGCCGCCTCTATTGTGAGGTTCCACCTCTTTCAACTCTACCTTGGGGCCTCTGAGTTCTTTCTTGGGCAACTGCTTTGCCTCTAGGCTGGTTCCTGCCTTGCCCTCGCTGTCCCTGCTTGCGGCTCAACTTCTCCTCTGCCTTCAGAGCCATCTGGTACGCATCCTCAACTGTTCGGATGGTGACGATGCTCAATTCATCTTGAATATCATACCTAAGACCATTTAGGTATCTCGCCACCTTCTCGTCATCACTCTCCCAATGACCAGCTCTGATGTTGAGTCTGTAGAACTCCTTAGTGTACTCTTTCACCGTCATTAACTTCTGTCTCAGGTTCTGCATGCGCCTGAACAGTGTGATCTGGTAATCTCTCGGGATGAACTTTGCCTTCATCTTGGCAATCATTCGATCCCAACTCTTTATCTTTTGTTTTCCTTTGCAACGCCTATCTACTTGCAACTCATCCCACCATAAGGCTGCATGTCCTTTTAGCTTGGTAACAACATACCTTATTTTCTTGTCTTCTTCGATATCTTCATAATCGAAGTAAGTATCCAATGCTCGGATCTAATCCAACAATTCCTCTGCATCTAGACTTCCCTCATATACGGGAATGTCCATCTTCATCTTCGAGCTCATCCTCTAAATGGCTCTAATCAGCCTTTCGGTTGATGCATCCTCTGCCGTGACTTCCTCGGCATCGTGTCTAGCTTCCTCTTCAATCTCGAGATCACTGAACTTTGCTGCACCAACACCATGTCTCTGGGTGGTCTCCATCTCTTCAAGTCTAGCTCGAAGATCTCTCATCTCTCGCTTTATTTCAGCATTTCCTGCTGGCCTACCCCTTCTTCGGGCATCCCTGTCTTCACGATCAGGAGATTGCCTCTCTCTTCTAGGCGGCATGGTGTATCTGCTTCTCTCTGCTACCTGAACGAAGAGAGCTCCACTTCCCGCTCTGATGTTACCCCGACGCAAGTCGTGAGTATCAGAGTGCTTTCCTTTCCTCTTTCGCTCCTTCTTGCTTGAAATATACAGTCAAGATCTTCAGGCTCTGATACCACTCTTGACGCAACCCCGCTCTCACAGCAGTCGATCACTCTCACTAGGACCTTCTACAATTCCGCCTGAAGAGTCAACAACCCTTCCAACTCTCTCGAGAGTTCTTTACCCACAATACACTTCTTGGCGATCTCCCTTTCGACAGTTGGGAAATCGGGTTTCGCGAATTCGCGAACCTTGTGTGCACCTTCCGTGCAATATGAAACTCCGACTCCCGATCCCCGATGTCAACGGTCAACACTCCTATGTATCGGGGATTTCCCTATCGGAAAATCGGCAGATGAAAGGAGGCGATTTTCTCACCTTACAAAACCCCGAACACCGATGTGCGATGCCACGTGCTATTCTCCGCTCCTTCTCCGTGGGACCCATCGCAACTCGGGGCTTTGCTGTTTCTCCATGCTCCCTCGGCTTCGAAAACACCGAAGTGCCGAGTCCCGACTCCTCGGGATCTCGTGCCACCTGTCCCTCCGATGACCGACAGCTCCGATCAAATCGGGAAATCGCGACTCGTGATTTCGACATGCATGAAACTCTTACACTCGCCAACTCTGATATGCCAATATGAAATGGCAAATGGACTCCTCTGTGCACCTGTGAGTTAACTCCCTTGCACCTCCTCCATGATCTGATGGTCTGCTGGGTTTGAAAGATTTACTTGACAGCTTCAAGTCATCGATTCTCTTCCTCTTGAAGAGTTCTCCGCTTTACCACCTTCACCTGTGTAAGTGAAGGAAAGGAACTAACCCTCCTGACATTTTACGGCTTCTGGGTTCCTTCTGGAAACTCCCTACACACACTCTTTGCGGTTTTACTTCAAACACACTAAGTGTTTAAGTCTCCTCGACCTTGCGCACTCTTGCAGCAGCAGTCTATCAATGCCTTAGCTCGGAATCACAATTTTGAGACCTCGTCCAGCCTGGACAACCATGGCATGGATTTAACAACCAAATTCACTCTGGGCAAATGAGAACAAGAGTTTAACTGCTTGGCCTCCTCAACGCACTCTAAGCGAAGGAATTCAACTGCACTCTATGCAGGAATCTCCTGGCTCAAACAGAGAAACAATTGAAACTCATTTCTCATTCTCTCAGGTTTCGAACCTGATATGCAATCACATACGCATCATATAGAAGATAAGCATAAAGAGAAGCGAGTATACAACAACATAACATCAACAATACACACAATTCAAACACAACCATGGAATTGAATCAAGGGCTTTCTTCTATTAATTCAATTTGTACATGGGTGTTCTTCACAAGTTCTCTGCTTGCTCGTTTTCTCTTGCTCCTCTATGCTAATGCTGAAGAATAATCTCAATTATACAAGGAGGATGGCTATATTCGTTTTCCCTCCTGGAAGTGAAACTGTCTAATCTACAACTAACCCTATCTACCAGCATTAAAACTATTTAATGTCTTCTTATCTACATTACAATACAAGTGCACTTCATATGAATGCATTCATTCAAACGACGACGCAACAATCTTCAAGTTATTCAAAAAGGTATGCGATGGCACTATCCAGTTGTATCTCTCTATCACTGCGCTGCTCGTTTCATGATGTCGTAGATGCTTTTGCATCAATTACCTTCAATGAAATACTGTAATAGTAGTAATGAGTTAGTAATGATGCACTATCGTAAAATGCTAGTTGGAAGAATGTCAGATTAAAGTTGGGGTGCATATTCACCTTGATAGAACTGGTTGCATTTAGTGTCCATTGCTAAATGGATTAGTTATAATTTTAGTGATTCTAGGTGGCATACTATTGATGTTACTTATGTTTCAAACCTTGGCAATGTTCCGACTGGCTTAATTGATTCTATTTAATGTTGATACGAATGGGGTCTTGAAATATAATAGATGACTGCCTTTGCTTCTTGAATTAAAATAAGGTTGATTTCCTTGCGCACGCACTTATGTCGTTCCATGATGGGTGTAGTATTCAAATTCGATCGCACTGTGGAATTCTTGTGATGTGTATTGATTCATAGAACTTTATCACACAGTGATTGTCATTGATGTTTGTTGATTTAGCATATTTAGTTTTAGTCTGGATTGTGTTAGCGGGATGTGGACACCTCCATGTTCCTCAGAACAATCACCAGCCCTAAGACCTTAAATGGTTAAAATTGATGGGAACCTGGGCTTGAGCGTTGCTTACGTGTCTCGGAGGTCCTAACCATTGCAGGGTAGGACAGGTGGGTAGTCAGTCTTATTTATAGTCGATTGATTGTCATTTAATGCATGCAGATACTTGATGTGAGTCTTAGGTTGTCATGTTGTGTTTATCGTTGTACGTGTCTTGTTCATTGTTGGGTGGAAACATAGAGTGAAATGTGTTTGTTAACCTTGTACACACGTGCACACACAATATAAAAAAAATATATATATATTGCACTTGTTAAGAGGTTGGTTGTCTTAACGAGGAGGTTCGTTAGACATTGTATCAGAGCAGTTCAACCCATGACTTGGGATTGTTACGAATTTTGTTGACATGAGTGGATTATACTATTGCAAATTGAGTTGATTGTGTGTGTGCAGGTAACCATGGTTAGAGGATGTCGTGGAGGCAGATGATGGGGTTCTAGGGGAGGAGGCGCGACACCTCCAATAGCATCCACACCGAAGGGGTCTAACCCCTAGGGAGATGAGCAAGTTCTCGGGTAGGAGCAGATAGAAGTTGGAGATGTAATCAGAATGATGAGATCCTTTTAGCACATGTCCAAGGAACTGATTAGTCATTTGGATAGAGATGAGGCCAGGGTGCCGACACCCGCTGAGGTTCTACCGTGTGCACTGACCGTTACTAGTAGCATTCACTGCGAACTCAAGAAGGTCAAATTTCCCAGATTCTTTGGTGCCCTAGACAACACAGCCACCGAGGCATTGTTGGAGAACATGGTGATGTGCTTCACACTTCGCGATTATACCTCCAACATGAAGGTATGCATGGAGGTCTTTCAACTGAAGGGGAGAGCTCTTTTATGGTGGAAGACACTCCTACCACAACTAAACATGACCGTTGAATATGTGTCATGGGAACTGTTCGAGGAACGGTTCCAAGAGAGGTACCTTTCAGAGGAATTCATCAAGTGTCAGCTCAATGAGTTCAATGCCTTACGACAAGGAGGTTGTACAGTGCCTGAGTACGAGGCCCATTTTATGGAGCTGCTGCGGTATGCTCCGCACCTTAACACTAAGAAACACAAGGTCAATAGGTTTTTATTAGGCCTTAACGACATCCTTCCTGCAAAGGTTAGGATTTTGATGCCTCAAACCTTGCACGATGTTGTCCAGAAGGCCCTCATAGCAGAGGAGGAGCTTATCAGTGGGGGTCAGAATAGGACTCCAGCGAGACCAGCATGGCATGGTTCATCTGGAACATAGCAACAATAGATACCAGCGAGACTTACGCCGATATATTGTGGCTTCCAGAGGGGATCCACTTTCACTACACCCCAACGACCGACGCCTCAATAGTGGACACCTTATCAGGGACCACAGCATCAACAGCAGCGTCGCCCACATCAGCAGCAATTTATGCCTGTTCAATAGAATAGAACAGGGTTCTAGGACGGTGGGTCATCATCTTCTTCTTCGAGTACCAGGACTACTAGGCCGAAGAAGGGGTGTTGGATGTGTGGGGAGCCACACTACCAGTGCGACTGTCCTGTGGAGAGGACTTGAGTGTCCGGATCAACAGGACCCACTACCATGGGAGATATGGGCAAGGCCCATCAAATTCATGCAGCGGTGAATAACCACCAGGTAGAGCACCAGTCGAATGTGCTCAAGATGATAGGTACTATCACTGACCAGACCCTTAGTATTTTGATATATCCCAGTGATACCGAGAGTTTCATTTATGGTGTAGCACTAAAAAGGATTAAGGTAAAGGTAATCAAACATGATGAGTTTAGCTTCGTGGAGATGGCCTCGGGAGCCAAACATAAGGTTGGAAGAAAGGTTATGGGCTATTCCCTTAACCTGGGAGAGTTTTTCACGAGGGCGAACTTGTATGTCATGATCTTAGGATCTTATGATGTCATAATTGATCTGGATTGGTTGGTATCGCTTGAGGTGATACTCAGCTGTAATACAAAATGGTTGAGCTTGGTCGATGACGAGGGATAGATGCATGTGATTGTAGGCGAAAACTAGGGAGTTTCCCTAAGGTTCATCTCTTCCTTACATCTACGAAACATTATGTGCAAGGGGTGCAAGCTTTATGCGATCCTTGCATTAAATGAGAAGGGAGTAGCGGAAGGTATAGAACACCTTCCGGTGGTGAGAGACTTTGTGGATGTATTTCCGCAGGAGTTACCTGGGATGCCGCTGGAGAGAGAGTTGGAGTTTACCATAGACCTAAAACTGGGGACTGAACCGATAGCAAGAACTCCTTATCGGATGTCGACCCTGGAGTTACAAGAGTTGAAAATGCAACTGAAAGAGTTGCGGGACTTGGGACTGATACTTCCTAGTGTGTCACCATGGGGTGCACCGGTTATTTTCATATGAAAGAAGGATGGATCATGGAGGCTTTGCATTGATTACTGTAAACTGAACAAGGCCACGATCAAGAATCAATATCCCTTTCCGAGAATTGATGATATTTTCGATCAAATAGAGGGTGTGACAGTGTTCTCCAAGATTGATTTGCGATCAGGGTACCACTAGTTGTGGATCAAGGAGGATGACATCCCTAAGAACGACTTTAAGATGATGTTTGGACATTACGAGTTTACTGTTTTATCATTTGGACTCACAAACGCCCTAGGGGTATTTATGAGTTTGATGAACGGGGTGTTCCACGAGTACTTGGACAAGTTTTTCCAAGTGTTCATTGACGATATTTTGATTTACTCTCGTACGACGGAGGAGCATGAAGAGCACTTGCACTTGGTACTACAGTGTTTGCGAGAGCACAAATTTTATGGGAAATTATCCAAATTCTCTTTTTATCAATCGAGCATTCACTACTTAGGGCATGTCATCTCCGGCAAAGGTATCGCTGTGGATCCAGGCAAGGTCGAGGCTATTATGGAATGGCCTGTGCCAACGAATGTCATGCAAGTTCGTAGCTTTATGGGTTTAGCAGGATACTATCGACGATTTGTCGAGGGATTTTTGAATATAGCAAATCCGATTACAGGATTGCAGAAGAAAAACAAGAAGTTTGTTTGGACCGAGAAATGTGCGGAAGAGTTTCAGAGGCTTAAGGAGTTGTTAACAACAACATCGATACTAAAGGTCCCTGACATGGACGCGAACTTCTTGGTATGCACTAATGCATTGAAGGAAGGTTTAGGAGGAGTCTTGATGCAAGATGGACGAGTAATTTCTTACATTTCGAGGAAACTGAGAAGGCATGAAGAGAACTATGTGACACATGATTTGGAGTTATTAGCCATTGTATATGCCTTGATTGTTTGGAGACACTACCTTGTTGGACGAAAATTTGAACTAAAGACTGATCATTGTGGATTACAACACATTTCTATGCAAAGCGACTTGAACGCGCGACAACAACATTGGTAAGAATTGCTTAGTGAGTACGACTTTGAGATTACTTACATAAAGGGAACAATGAACCCGGTGGTAGATGCTTTGAGTCGGAGGCCATGCATCTTTTCGGTGTTGCCTCTTTAGATGAATCTACATGAAAATATTCTAAATTTATAGCGTGACGACGACTGGTACAAAGAGGTTGAGGGTTTTATTGGACAAAACACAATGATGGTACCATGATATGAGAGATTTTCATTTGATAGCGATGGGTAATTGAGGTTTAAAAGTTGTATTTACATACCGCCAAATGACGAGTTAAGGATGTTGATCTTGAGTGAGGCTCATAGAGCAGTTTACATGGCT
Organism: Picea glauca; assembly: GCA_000966675.3. Classification (NCBI taxonomy): domain Eukaryota; kingdom Viridiplantae; phylum Streptophyta; class Pinopsida; order Pinales; family Pinaceae; genus Picea; species Picea glauca. The sequence goes on along the minus strand of JZKD02S2286199.1, from coordinate 343,396 downwards.
CACCCGAGAGTCACGAAGATGATGACAGACCTTAAACCCTTATTTTTCTAGAAGGGAATGAAGGCCGACATAGTCAACTATGTGGCCAGATGTCAAGAGTGTCAGCAGGTAAAGGAAAAACATAGACAGCCAAAAAGATTACTTCAACCACATGCCATTCCAGAATCGAAATGGGAGGTTATTTCAATTGATTTTATTGTGGGATTGCCACTGACGGCAAGGAGACATGACTCGATTTTTGTAGTAGTAGACACTTTGATGAAGAGTGCTCACTTTATTCCTGTGCGTATGACATATTAGGCACCTGACATAGCTAGAGTTTTCATCAGTGAGATTGTGAGGTTGCATGGCGTGCCTAAGAGGATTATATCCGATCACGGATTGGTGTTTACTAGATGATTTTGGATGAATTTCCAAGAGGCCTTGGGAACCCAACTTAACCTTAGTACTGCATATAACCTAGATACTGACGGGCAGACTAAATGAATGAACCAAACCTTGGAGGACATGTTGCACATGTACTTGATGGAGCAACAAAATAGTTGGGAGGAATTCTTTCCACTAGTGGAATTCGCTTACAACAACAGTTACCAGAGCACCATTAAGATAGCGCCTTTTGAGTTTCTTTACGGGCGACCCTGCCGGATGCTCTTGAGTTGGGATCGGCTTGAGGATAACGTCCTGGTGGGACCAGAAGTGATCCAAGAAATGGAAGATAAAATGCAAACCATAAGACAAAGGATTAAAGAAGCGCAGGATCGACATAAGAGTTATGCCGATGCGCATAGAGTCGACCATAGATACGAGGTTGGCAATCAAGTCTTCTTACGGGTTAAACTGTATAAGAGTTCGATCAAATTTGGGAAGGGAGCTAAACTCTCTCCTAGGTTCATGGGACCTTTCAAGATTGTGGAGGGAAAGGGGCCTGTGGCCTATCAACTAGCCTTGCCTGATTCCTTGAGGCGTATGCACGATGTTTTTCATGTATTTGTTTTGAGACATTATATTAGTGATCCTACACATGTGATTGACATGAGTTCCTAGCAGGTATCGGATGCGAGAGAACTCACGTCTAAGCCGGTCCACATCTTAGATCATCGCATTCGATAGTTGCGACGTCGAACGGTAGATCAGGTCAAGGTCTAGTGGGACAATTATAGTCCACACTTGGTGACCTGGGAGGATGCATATAAAATGCACCAACAGTTTCCATTTTTGTTTGATAGATAGACTTATGATACTATGATACACTTATTTCAGCATTTATACTATGAAACTTTGGGACAAAGTTTATACCAAGAGGGGGTGTATGTAACATCTTTCTCTGGCACATTGAGAAAAATTATTATTTGAGGACACTTGCTCGCAAGTGATCTAGACTATTATGATATTAAAACATTTGTCTTTGATTATGATGCATTATGATAGATGACATGATGTTTTACTGCACTGACATAGACATGTGTTATTGACTCGGTTTTACTGAGGCTAACGATTACCTAGTTTGAGAGCACCCACGATGTCGTGAGGGAAGACTGCGATAGTCACTCGCGATGATATTAAGGGGCGCACAATAAGGTGGGGGCCTTATTCCTTAGATTCCCTTAGTCTCCCACAAGTCCACCTGGTGGAGCGTTGACTCCAGGGGTTATTGATGTCTACCAATCAGTCAAGAGGTGAGTGGCACCCTTGGAGCACGTGGTGCATCCTGAAGGGCACGTCGCGCAAAAGAAACAAAAGAGACGAGTGGCACCCTTGGAGCACGTAGTGCGTCCTGAAGGGCACATCGCATTGATGATCTTAAAGGAATGAAACTAGATGGCCCTAAGACAAATATCTCATTAATAAATCCTAAAACAATTTCCCTAATTAAAATGTCACCTAGTTCATAATCTAAGTCCCAAGTCTAAAACTTCACTAGGAGTAAAATTTTGTCTACCCTTAAGAAAATCTCTCTCCAAAAAAAAAAAAAAAAATAATGATAAAGTTTAAGATACAAACCACTTAAGTAATAGTTGTGGACTTCATAAATTTTGGGTAAAATAAATAGAGTAAGAAATTAAATAAAATCTATGATATGAAAGGTAAAGAAGAAATTAATTATTTAACTTGTGAAAGTGTAAAAAGATATTAAATTAATAATAAAAAGGGAAAGGAAGTTAACTTGCACAATTGTCATTTTTGGCTCTAATAAAAGGGGAAAGAAGGAAAAAATAAAAATTAGGAAACTAGGGATTGGAGGTAACATAAAAGGGGAAAGAGGGAAACTTATGGTAAAAAACGAGAGGTCAACTTAATAAAGAATCTGTAATTAAGAACCTTCTAAATTGAACTAGTTTATCAACTTCATTTTAGGGAAAGTCTTTAACACCTGTAAGGGAATATAGGGAAACTGAGGAGTAAATTTAGGAGTAACTCTAAGTGGGTGAGGGAAATGAGACAATTTAATAAATTAAAGAAATGAATTATTGGAAGAATGTGGGGGATGGATGACACTTGTACGAAGGAAAATTTTAGAAATTTTTTATTTAAAATTTAAATTAAACGAGATTTAGGGAAAGATTGGAAGTTCAAAAACTCTATAAAAGAGAGGAAGAAGGAGGAAGAAAGGAATCAACTGTTAGCATAACATTACGCTGCCGGATTAGTGACTTGAATGATTTACTTGTGGGAGTTGGGATTTCTCAGCTCGGAGAGGAGTGGTAGATCGGCCTTGCGAGGCGAGATGGGAGATAGACATACCATCTGGATAGTGTGTGTCCCCTTTATGGCTTGGGGGATAATGGGGAAGTAGAGTACCCCTAGCATTGGCTGGGAGGTATCGGTGAGGTCTCGACGGTTGGCAAGCAGAAGATCTCAGAGCGTGGGAGGTCATTTGAAGCGGGTGATAAGGCAACGGTATTCAATTTTATTTTGTATAGTAGAATGCATTAGGCACTACGCTTGGATCTGAATATTCATTGTAAATGAAATTGGCATGTTCATACCTTGTGTTATCTCATTTTACTTTGCCTTTTTATTTCGTTGGACAATCCTATGTTTTTACATTATTGATTGTGTTTTATGAATGCATGGATAAATTGACTCTGCGTCTATGCTTAGATGAACAACTCAACTCTGTGTTATTGAGTATTGATGGAGACATCTATTTCTGCACCTTATGCTCATGTATTTTCGGCTTGCGCTTGTAATTACGTTTGCATGTGTTTAATTGTTCTCTGCACTAATCGTTTTCCCTTTTGCAATTAAACATTAGCGAATCATGGATGGAAAGTGTTTCAACCATAGTCGATTTCTCTTTTAGCAATTAAATTTTTGCAAATCTATGATTGACTGTCCTCTCACTAATCATTTTTCCCTTTTTCAATTAAACATTAGCGAATCGTTGATGGACTGTGTTTTTGCAGTAGTAGTTTCCTCTCTTAGAAATCAACCATTAGCAAATCGTTGATTAACTGTTCTCAGCACCAAACGTTTTCCCTTTTTGCATTTAATCTTAGAGAACCATGGATGGACAATGACTCTGCAATGACCGTTTTCCTTTGTAAACTAAACTTTCTTTATTTAAATTGCCTGTTTTTGAAAACTAGATAGCGTTGGTACTTCTTAACTCAACGAAATGGTAGTTGTTTGATCACAATCGATCTACAATATTTCTTAGTGACAACTTGTAGCATTTTAGCGGAAACAGGGGTGTATCCTTGATTAACTATTCTAGCCTTATGATCTCTGGACGCCATAATGCGCTGGAGGTGTTAAAGTTGACAAATCCCATGGAAAACGCAGTGTTTTTGCCGTTATTATTTCCAACCATTACTAATCTCGCCCTTAAATGAAAAGGTTGGATTCTGGATAAGCTACTTACTGTAGCTTTGGAACAGTCCGTGAAATTTAAACTAATTTCTTGAGCCATCGACAACGATGGATTTAAAGCCTAGCCAGCTGTCAGCAAAATTCAACTTCTCAGCGTTTAGAGATTTTCATTTTAACTGTAATGCACTCCCAACTTCTCCTGCAATTTGAGAGCATCTCGTAATGATAACCTTGATATGGTTGGATGCACAGGGTTACATTTTTGAGTCCATAATACCAAAGTTGACTTAGCTACCTCTGAAATAGAGAGAGCCGACATCTTCTATCAGAGTTTAACCTCACCTTAAATTTTTCCTAGCGATTATGTTGGTAGCCTATTCTCCTAGTTGCTTATGACAAACTTGAAGTGACATATGGATTTAGCAGTCATTAATTAAAAGGAAAATTGAGAGTCGTTGGGAAGTAAACCTCAACGACCATTTCGTTTGTAGGATTATAAATTTTTGTGCAATATTTTGCAGAACCATATCTTCTGACAGCTATACCTCTATGCACTTGGCCTTTCACAGATGTTCTGCACCACCTCAGGTCTCATATGAATTTATGTGATGCTTATTTCAGCATAATCTTCTTGTGTTGGGCGATGACTCTCCCTAATCGCTCACGGAAGCAAGTTAAGTTTTCTATAAAGATAAATGTTTCGGTATTAAGTGCCTGATCTTACCCTCACATAAGACCTTACCCTTACCTGGCAGTGAAGGTTATTGAATGCCTTTATCTACTTAATTATTTAATGCCCAATTAGTAGCTTATGTTAATGCCTTGATTGTTTTACCTTTTTAATGATAGCATTTAGTATTAGATTGTTGCCTTGTATCAAAAATTAAGACTAATTACAGGAAGATAGGATTAAAATAAAAGTGGCCCTACAAGTGGATTTAATGATTTAATGACTAATGATTTAATGAAGGCATACCCTTAACCTTGCTAAATGGGTGGTGTATGATGTTCCTGATAATGAGTGGGTTGTGTGTGATGTCTTGATAATAAAGTATGGTTAATTTATAATCTATGCGAGCTGATGAGATTAAATTAATGATTATTTATATCCTTGAATAAATGGCCAATGTCAAAATTCAAATTCTTTTTAGGACCCTTTTAACAATGAGTTACCTTCAAGGCATACAGAATTAGTATAGTGAGAAATTTAATGAGATAATATGGTTCACTAAGGCCTTTGCCTTAAAATAGATAACCCGGTTATTTGCTATATCAATGGTTTTATTATTGTTTTGTTCATTGCTTTAATTGCTATAATAGTTTTCAATGTCTTATAATTTGATTATATGTATTACCTTCAATGCAATACTGTAATAGTATTAATGAGTTAGTAATGACACACTATCATAAAATGCTACTTGGAAGAATGTGAGATTAAAGTTGGGGTGCATATTCACCATGATAGAACTAGTTGCATTTAGTGTCCATTGCTAAATGGTTTAGCTGTAATTTTAGTCATTCTAGTTGGCCTACTATTGATGTTACTTATGTTTCAAACCTTAGCGAAGTTCTGACTGGATTAATTGATTCTATTTAATGTTGATAGGAATGGCACTTTGAAGTATAGTAGATGACTACATTTGCTTCTTGAATTAAAATAAGGTTTATTTCCTTGCGCATGCACTTATGTCATTCCATGATGGGTGTAGTATTCAAATTCTCTCGCACTTTGGAATTCTTGTGATGTGTGTTGATTCATAGAACTTTATCGTGTAGTGATCGTCATTGATGTTTGTTGATTTATCATATTTAGTTTTGGTCTGGATTGTGTTAGAAGTATGTAGACACCTCCATATTCCTCATAACAGTCGCCAGCCTTGAGACCTTAAATGGTTAGAATCAATGGGAACCTGGGCTTGAGCATTTCTTATGTGTCTTGGAGGTCCTAACCATTGAAGGGTAGGACGGGCGGGTAGTCAGTCTTATTTATAGTCAATTGATTGTTTTTTAATGCATCCAAATACTTGATGTGGGTCTTAGGTCGTCATGTTGTGTTTGTCGTTGTATACGTCTTGTTCATTGTCGGGTGGCGCCGCAGAGTCAAATGTGTTTATTAACCTTGTACACATATGCACACACAATAAAAAGAAAAAAAAAAAAATTACACTTGTTAAGAGGTTGGTCGTCGTAACGAGGAGGTTCTTTACAAAATCAAGGCCAAACTTCATTCTGCCAGAAAAAATAAACTCGCTGGAAAATTTGAGTTTTTCCACTTATTAACTCTCTCTCTCTCTCTCTCTCTATATATATATATATAACTAAATGACGATACGAGGCAACAATGTTTAAGTTTTCATCACCATTTCCAAGAGAATAAAGGAAGAAATCACCATAACTATTGCTAGAAGCGTAATGGTAGGGACCCAAATTCAAAAACTCCAGAAAGGTTGATACCTAGTGTTTGATATGTAAATTTGTCCTCTCTTTCATTTGCAGGTATGCTATTTATCACATAAGGACTTGTGTGAATTTGGGAGAATGCTATTAAATCAATTCAAGGACTTGCACCTCAAGGATGATGTCCATATTGATAATGCTTTTTATGAGGGCAATGCCTCATGAACCAAGGGATCACAAAGACAGGAATGGTGAGCATCCATAATACATAAAACACATAAGATTCTCTAACGAATGTTAGTATCAAAGAAAGGGAAAATATTATCATCTCAATTTGAAGATTTGCACCTAAAAATTAAATTCTAAACTATCCAAATTTCAGATAAAAATAATACTTCATAAACCACCTCTATTTCACAATTCTTATCTATGTAAATTTATTCACAACAAACACATCCTATATACACAATATTCCCTAACTTTACCTCCTAAAATATTACCCTAAAAATTAAACCATATTTTATCATATTTTACATAGAATGTTGTAGTTGTTGCTTTTGTTTATAGTTCACCTAAACTCATTCAATACCTCCCATACATCTAATATCCTCATGTAACATTGGCATTTGTTCTTTCCTTTATAATATCAATGTTAGGTTCTCTTGACTACCTGAAGTATGGAATGGGGTATAGTAGGAGGGGGACTTAAACTTCAACCCTATCCACTAGGATATGTTCACATTGAGACCTTCAATATATGAATCAACTCTATGGAGAATTGTCTTGTGTCTTAGTAGTGAGTGTGTCTCTCTTTACCATATCTTCTATGTTAGTGTTTTTCACCTCGAATCTATATTCCTCGGTACCTCATTTATGGAGGTGTTGATGAGTTTTTTGCAGCCTCCAGGTGTCTTCTCTCCTGAATTGGGTAGGCATATGGATCTATTGTTACAATTCCTTACTAGTTTCCATAAACATGAGTTACAAATCCATTTATCTTCTTAATAATTTTAAACAAGTTGCAATGCATAACATCAATTGATACCTATCAAATAAAAAATAATTATAATAACAATCCATAAAAAAATTAGAAAATGTAATTCCACTTTTATATCATATTCTACTAAATAGATATATAGATAGGTAAATATAAACTAGCATGTTTGTTACTGTGTCAAGATACTAAACAATTCCTCTTACATTAAAGCAACATATACTTAAAATACAACCAACAACTCATATATTCACATTACACATTAAAAAAATGACAAAGTGTTCAACATACTTTGGTTTATTGGCATATTTTGGTAGCATACTTTGGTGTATGATTCATAAAAAAACATATTCATTCACAATTAAATATTCCGATAGTGGACTTCAATGCATATCCATGTATGTATGATTACCAAAAAGGAGTGTTTCACTTTTATCCCTTTAACTCGCCTTCTAACATTACCTTAAAAAAGAATTGTGACCCCAAGATGAATGCTTAGCTAAAGGCATGTTTATGTCCCTGATTTAATAAGGGTGCTAGAAAATTCTATCATCAATCCATGCACTTTCCTATCAACATTTTATTATTAATCTTTACACTTTCCTATCTACATCTTCATTTTCCTATTGGAAGGGACTAGATCTAAAATTAACAATGTTATTTGTTTGTATGCCTTTGTATTATTATTTACGCTTTCCTATTTACATGTTATTTTTATCAATTTTCCTATTTGAAGGGATTTGATCCGAAATTAACAATGTTCTTTGTTTGTATTCCTTTCTCTAAAATTGACAAATGTACCATAAATTTAGTTCATATGATTTCTAAGACCAATGGTCACCAATTCATTTGTAACAACTAAGAAGAGTCTCTTTAGCATGTCCCTTTCTCTATTCCTCACCTTTAGAAATATTGCTAGCATCTCCTCTATAATAAAACAATATGGTTTTGTTTACATTAGGAGACATGAGCTTCATGAAGCCCTCTATAATTGACAAAGAGTCTTCTGGTACAGCCTTTTACCTAGACAGGTTTCCCTCCCACAAGATATATATCAATAATTCATTTTATCCCTTGCTCGATCCCTTTATCATGTTCCTATACAATCCTCAATCCAAATTTCCCATAGCCCTTCTTCTCCATTCCTTTATCATGTTCCTATACAATCCTCAATCCAAATTTCCCATAGCCCTACCTCATGTCATATATTTTCTTTTGGAGACATAAAGAGAGTTCTTCACATGATCAATAACAATAGAGTTACATATGAGGAAGACCTACACTTTGAGTTCCTCAAACATGATATTCACTCTATCAACTCCAATATTGTCAATTTGTTTGATTTATTGCATTGTTTGATCAAGTTCTCCTTTCACATGGTTCCAGCATATCATCCACCCCATTTTTAAATCAAGGTTTAGTTAAGATCCTACAATTACATGAACATAATGATTGGACACACTTAAATACCTGTTATCAAATTTAGTTAAGATCCTGTGTGAATGGCATAATTTAAAAAAAAAAAAAAAACCAATATTGGTCGCTTTAACGACTAACCTATTCGTCGCTAGTATTTCCAATTGGTTGCAAACATAATTGTGTTAGTTGATAGATATACCAACGTGTTAGTCACTAGAGCGACCAATGTGTTCATCGCTAGTATTGCCAACTGGTTGCAAACATCAACATTAGTCGCTAGAGAGACCAACGTGTTAGTCGCTTGTATTTCCAAGAGAGTGAGCAAACTAGGTCACTTGGTCATTCTAGCGACTAATGGATCCTCCTTTTGACCTTTTTAACTGATGGTTTGGTCGCTCTAGGGACTAATATTCATCATTTTAGCGACTCATAGTGGTTTATTGACTAAGTTTGTCAGGGTTGTCTTGGTCACTCTTGTGACTAATATTAGTCGTTTGACTGACTAACATTCATCACTAGCCAAACTTTTCCCTATTGTGAATAGGCTTCTTTTTCCAGTCGCTAGACCGGTGAAGATCCATGTGTGGCGACTCGACCAACAAATGAATTTCGACGAAAAAAGAAATCATCTTGGTCGCAAAAATGACTCTATGCCGACGAAAATTCGTCTCTACTTCGTCACAAAAATGTTCAAATTTAATAGTGGGAAGATATCCCTAAGACCTCATTTAAAACGATATTTGGACACTATGAGTTTACCATTTTATTGTTTGGTTTGATGAATTCCCCATCAGTATTCATGAGCTTGATGAATGGGGTATTCCGTGAATATTTGGACATGTTAGTTGAAGTATTTATTGATGACATACCGATTTATTCTTAGATGAAACAAGAGCATGAATAACACTTAAGATCGGTTTTGTAGTGTCTAATAGAAAAAAAATTGTATGGGAAGCTACCAAAATGCTCTTTTTATCAAACGAAGATTCATTTCTTAGGTCATATCATATCTGGAGAAGGTATTGTTGTGGATCAAAAAAAAGTAGAGGCTACTATGGAATCGAAAACATTGACAAGCATACAAGAAGTACACAACTTTATGGGCATATAAGGTTATTATCGACGATTCGTCAAGGGTTTTTCGAAGATAGAAAATCTTATCACAGAATTGCACAAGAAAAACAAGAAATTTGTATGGTATGAGAAATGTGTGGAAGCATTTCAAAAACTTAAAAAATTGTTAACCAACACCAATACTAAAATTCCCATACATGGACAAGGGTTTCTTGGTATGCACAGACGCATCAAATGAAGGTTTAGGTGGAGTGTTGATGTAATACGGTCGAGTGATCGCTTACATTTGAAGGAAATTTAGAAGGCATGAAGAAAACTATGCAACACACAACTTGGAGTTATTAGCAATTCTATATGCCATGAGAGTATGGAGACATTATCTGATTGGATGAAAATTTGAACTAAAAAATGACCACACTGGATTGCAACATATATTTACACAGAGTGACCTGAACGTGACAAAGGCATTGATCATAATTACTTAGCGAATACGAATTTGATATTACTTACGTTAAAGGAATGAAGAACATACTGGTAGATGCATTGAGCTGGAGACCACGCATATTCTCGGTAATACCTCTTAAGACAAATATTCGAAAAAATATTCTAGCATTAGAGATTGATGATGATTGGTACAAAGAAGTAAAGGATTATATCGAATAAAAAAATATGATAATACCGAGGTACGAAGGATATCCTCTTGACAATGAAGAACCGTTGAGGTGTAAAGAAATAATTTATGTATCACCTAATGATGAAGTGAGTAATTTGATTTTGAGTAAACCGCATCGAGCATTATACACGGCTCATCTGGGAGTCAAGAATATGAAGGCAGATCTTAAGCCTTTATTATTTTGTAAGGGAATGAAAGCGGACATAGTTAGTTATGTGGTAAGATGTCTAGAATTTCAACAAGTGAGGGTTGAACATCACGATCCAGTAGTATTGTTACATCCACACATGATTCCTGAATCGAAATGCGAAGTCATTTTGATGGATTTTATTGTTGGATTTCCACTGACGAGAAGGAGACATGATTCAATTTTTGTGGTAGTAAACACTCTAACAAGTAGGGCACACTTTATTCCAATGCATATGACATATGACTCTCCATACATAGCTAGAGTTTTTGTTAGCGATATTGTGATTTTATGTGGTGTACTAAGAAAGATAATATATGATCATGGATCAATTTTTACATGACGGTTTTGGACAAGTTTCCAATATGATTTGGGAATGCAACTGAAATTTAGTACGCCATATCACCCAAAGACAGATGAAAAAAATGAAAGAACGAACTAGATATCATAATAGATGCTTCGAATGTATGTGATGGATCAACATAAGTGTTGGGGATACTTCTTGCCATTGGTAGAGTTTGCATATAGAGTGTACATACAACAACAATTACCAAAGTATGATTAAGATGACACCATTTGAGTTTCTTTACAGACGACCATGTCGAACACCTCTGAGTTAGGAAATACTGTAGTATATGATTTTGGTAGGACCATAAGTGATCTAAGAAATGTAAGAACATATGCAATTGATCAGTCAAAGTATTAAAGAATCGCACACTCGATAGAGGATTTTTATTGATGTACATCACATTGATCGTAGTTATGAGCTTGGAGACAATGTTCTCTTGTTGGTAAAACCACATGAGAGTTCTATCAAGTTTGGAATCAATGCTAATCTCTCTCCTAGATTTGTGGGACCTTTCGAAGTTGAGGAAAAGAAATGGCCCATGGGTGATAGACTAGCCTTGCCTAATTCTTTGAGGCATATGCACAATGTATTTCATTTATCTGTTTTACAAAATTATATTATTGATCTGTCACATATTATTGACATGAGTTCCTTGCATGCATAGGATGAGGGTTCTCTCATGGCAGAGCCAATATGAATTTGGTAGCATCACACTCGACAACTATAACATCGAATAGTCGATCAGGTCAAGGTTGAGTGGGAAAACTATAGTTGACACTCAGCTACATGGGAAGACACATTTGATATGCGTCAATAGTTTCCTTATTGTTTTGATAGATTAGATATTTAGATCTATGTCATATACACTTTCACATGCATTTATAGTTATAAAAAGTTCGGGATGAATTTTAAAATAAGAGGGGGTGTATGTAACATCCCATTCTACTCATCACACTTTTATTGACTTATTCTTTGAGGAAACTTGCGTGAAAATGATATGGATATGGTACATTATGATTTATGTCTCGTTTATGAGCTATATATGATGATATATTGTTATTTATATGTTACCTTCATATGTAGATGTATTGGCATATATTATTGACAAGTTCTCCTGAGTGTGTAGGAACCATGATAGGTTATGGATACTAATGGCATCAATGGACTTCCTTGGACTCCAGATTGAGTCACAAAGTGGATCATATTTTATTTTATTATTTCATTTTACGCGCATGTGATATATGATTGGTTACAATATAATTTATGTAGATGGATTATTGACATTGTTTTTTTCAATGGATGCATGCTTGATGATGCTTGCTAATTTGACTCACGTAAGGAGTACAGGGGTCATGCACATAAACAATACCTTTGAGGGAGAGGTGTGGAAGCATCTGTGTCACAACCTACTAGCTGTCCCACCATGACCTCAATAGTAGGTTAAAGATTACCTAGTGCAAGAGGTTCATGATGCCGTGAGTGAAAACTAATACAGTCTCTCAGAAAGATTTATAAAGGGCATGCAATAACGAAAAATCCTTATTTCTTAGAAACCCTTAGTATCTCACAAGGTTGACCGAATGGAGTGTTGACTCCAAGGGTCCAAAAACTTCCAAAACTAGTCAGAGAAGAGTGGCACCCTTGGAGCACATAGGTGCCTCTTGAAGGGCACATCATGTAATTAAAATGTGAGGCAATAAAACTAAATGACCTAGAAAATTAATAAAATTCTTATACCTTGATAGGACAAAGGATTAATTAATCAGTAAATTATAAACTTAGAAGCCTAATGAGAGTCTAAGCATAAATCTAGACTAAGTCTAAGTCTAAATTTAAATAAAGAGATAAATTAAATATGAAATATGTTAAAATATTTGAGATAAAATAAAAAATCTAGGAAAAGAGTGAATACAAATTTGAACGTTGGGAAAATTGCACACTTGTGCATGAAAATAATAAAAGAGATTTTTAAAATAGAAAGAAATAAAATATGAGAGCATAGGTGAACACATAGATTAACATCTTGAGTCATACTGCCACTAAATTTAACTAAAATAACACTCCTAATCCGACTCTAACTATGATCTAGTTAGAGGACACTCATTAAATGAGAAATTGCGGAACAAAGGGACAACTAAGAATGAAAATACATGTGCAACTTTGGGAGAGTGCGAAATATGTGTTGGATGAATAATCATTTAATTTAATTATTAAAAATGATTTAGTTGTGCTGGATGAATAATCATTTAATTTAATTATTAAAAATGATTTAATTGTGCATGAAGACAAGTGGCATTGAGAATTATTCTATAAAAAAAAATGGTTTAGAATGGAAATGGATCTTACTTGGATTGGTACTCTTATGTTTCTAAAATTTTGTTGGAATATGTTTTACTTATAGTAATTGGTATTCCAACCTTGTGAAAAGAGTGGAAGCTCACGCAAGCTTTGGAGATAAAAAAATTTCTCGTTTCTTGTGTGTGGCTTCTCATATTCTTGGATTAGTGGGATAAAGCAGTAAGGAGAGTACAAAAAGAATTTGGAGATCGTAGTCATGAATGATTTCTCTTCGGGTTACGGTACCAATTATTTATGTTAAATATTAGAATGCTTTATTAATTGAATTTGGAGACTTTGGAAATTGTAAATTCCTTATTAATAACCCAATTGATTACATATGATGTGGTGAATTGGGATTAATGGAATATCGCGACCAGCTTTTTATCGAGGTAGAATTTATTTTAAGTAACCATGGTCAAATGTAAAGATGAATTCTCTGAAAAAAATGTCAGTTTATGATAAGAATTGAAGTCGATGTACAATGATTGTATATATTTTATGGAATGACTTCGTTGGCTTAGATATCTACATGACCAAATGATTTTAATGTTTTATTGTGGATTAAAATTGTTAATAATATCATTACGATTTCGAATCTATACCAATCAGTGTTGTTGTAGAATTGATCTGAATTGCTATATTCAATATTTACAACAGTTGCTTAAAATCGAGGATCTATAGTCTTTTCCGGCTCTGGTTTTATGTTGAATGTTTATGATTTCGTTGTAAATAGTTTAAGAACACAAGAAAAGAGTTAAATTATTATAGTCTCTCTGTTATTATTCAGCGATGATATATATAATACTGTGTTACTTGATATATTATCTCTGCATTAATGCTGAGATAATATATTAACTCTGCGTTAACGATTTATTCTTCGGTTTTATATAATACTAATTTATTGATGGATCATCTCTAGTTCAGGAGTTATTACCCCTGTAAAACATTTCATATATGTATTTTATCTCGAGGTATGTCCCTCTGGAATCAAATGTTTCTACAATTTCCATGTTCTGCAACTGATATTATTATTATATATATATATATATATATATATATATATATATATATATATACCCTTTCTACAGAATCTGTAAAATAGAAATACGTTTTATTTTTATTTATATATATATATACCCTCTCTACAGAATCTGTAAAATAGAAATACGTTAAATGCGCTTACCTCGTTAAGGTTTCTTAGATTCTTATCATTTATTGAACAATGAAGTTTTACGCTATGCGTTCCTTAAAAAAATATTTTCTTGTTTCCAATGTTATGCGGGAGGTGATCCATACTTTGAGTACTTAGACGATCGACTCCTTGAAGAACGAGCTTGATAGAGATAAATGTTAAGGAAACATATTTTTCATCAAATAGTATGTTATTATATTTTTGTAATATTAATATATTTACGTTGAAGTACATCTATTGATAATGGGTAGATTTAATAGGGGTTTAGTGCTTGATACGTTTTCTATAGACAGGATTAAATATGGTTAGAATATTCTTAGTAGTCACACAAAATAAATGGCTGTGATTTCAATCATTAACTTCCTAGCTATTATAAAGATATCCGTTTATGTGTTTACATTTTTACATTTACCTAATCATATTTAAAAATTAATTTGATAGCTAACTGATTGCCACTTAAATGATTAACAAAAATTAAAATATTAACACCAAATAAATGAAGCTCAACCATTTATTTGTTAATCATTAATAAAATTTAATATATTCTTTTCATTCTTTTCATCTTATCAACCTTTTGGGTTGATCAACCACAATTATGTAGCTGTGCTAGTGTTATTACAACGATATTTTCCCTAGTAATTTTAAGATTTGACTTAATAGCTACGAATTATTACTATTACACTACACGTTTTTACTCGTCATCTGGTACAGTAACTTGAGTTAATTCTTGGATGACCATTCTCCAAAATTATGAATTGAACGTAGGGTTCTTCGTCAGAAGCCTGAGTTTGGATCTAGAGTCATTAACAGATCTGGTATCATTTTATTGTTTCCACCTTGAGAAAGCCCCCTAAATTTAACAAGTGGAAGGAATATTTTTATCAGTAATACGTTTGAGCTTACTCTTGGATAGAAATCCTTATGTAATCTTTACTCTATCCCTGGGATGTCCTTACTAAGGATTCAAATTTTCTACATCACTTCTTGGAGTTGTATAAACACTTCTTTAAGCACTTGATGTCTTGGCACTTGGCGCACTCAGCTTTAAATTGTGGTTGTGTCGAAGCATGATATTCCTCGGTTGATAAATCGTACTTACATATTGACTTCGGGCAGATTTTTAGGTCGCAAAATTCTTATGGTTAGCTATGTGGAACCTAAAAAAAAAAAAAAATTGTAAAATTTTCATGGCACCGAGTGAGTTCCTCACAATGTGAAGTAGTAGAGTAAGCAATACTTTACTCGAGTTTAGTCTTTAAACTGGAGGAAGTCTCAGTTCGCGGGACTTAAAGTATTGGACTTCCATCATGGTCAACTTAAGTGATTTGGGTAACCTAATTTATTCTATGGTTAGGTTTAAATCTAGTTACAAGAAATTATACCTAAGCATCAATTAATAAGTATATAAGTGAGTATGTGTAGGAAAAACCATTTAAACTAGTCCTTGTATATTGTTCGGTTTTTACAAATAATTGTAAAACATAAGTTCTAGAGGAATATCTCTTCGTTTAAGTAATCCCTGAAACATTTAATATTTTTGGAAATTTTGGAAGGGGTCCAATCTATTCTTGATATAATTATACCTAGAAATTTAATATTTTTGGAAGCTTATGAAGGGGTCGAATTTATTATTGATATAATTATCAATTACTAAACGGAAATAATATTAATAGAGATTATTGAGACAATTTTTACCATTTGTTTCTTAAAAAAACAATATATTTAGATTAAGGAATATAGTTATTCTTAAAGTTATTATTGAATAAACAATTTTTACAAATAGAATTAAACACATTATTGAAATGATTCATAGTAATTAAGCGGTAACACTAAATTCTAAGTAGATGTTGATAGACTTGATGATGATCTCATATTAGAAAATCATGATAAATCTTTGTTTAATTATTACTCAAGAGTTATAAATAGTAATTACACATTTTCTTATAATTTGTTATTATAGAATTTTTAGCATTTTTCTCTTTAAAAAAAATGAACCTATTTAAATTAAGGAATAAAGTTATTCTCAAAGTTATTAATGAATAAACCATTTTTAAAAATGAGATTAAATATATTAAATATATTATTGAAATGGTTCATAATAATTAATTAGAATTTATAGGTAACACAAAATTCTGACTTTATGATGATTTCATAGAAAACCGTGATAAATATTTGTTTGATTATTACTAAAAAGTTATAAATAATAATTACACATTTTCTTATAATGTGAATAAGCAAATCTACATAAACTTATCTAGGTGTCACCTTTTGATCTTCTAGTCCCAGTTATATTGTTAAATTTCCTAAAATATGCATTTAATTGTTCTTTATATGGGTGTATAGGTTTGTAGTCACGTAACGTCAATATTATAGTCCTACATAAAAGCTAGGACAGATTGATTAATACAGGTATTTACATATTTGGCTTTGATTGTGGTATAGGTGTTCATTGAATAAATTTTTACTTATTAATGTTTTCATTATATGAAATTTTTTATGTTTATGTTACGTTTAACGAACATTTCTTTTATGGTTTGAATAAAAATATATATAAAAAAAAGCATATTAATCAATTATTAATGTTTTCGTTATATGAAATTTGTTATGTTTATGTTATGTTTAACGAACATTTCTTTTATGGTTTGAATAAAAAATATATAAAAAAAGCATATTAATCAATTATATAACATGATACTTCGATTTATTAATCACTTACAGTTGTGATGTAAAATGAGGGTCTCGCATCATTGTTTTAATTATTGCTCCTTTCAAAAATTGTTTTTACAACAAGAGAAAGAACAGAATTTGGCAAGCCCGTTGTTAGTTGTTAAAAACAATACAAGACAATAATCAAAGTTTTTCTAAAAAAAAAAATCGGCAAAAGAGAGTAAAATTCAATGCATCTCACTATACTGAACTGCAATGCAACTCTTAAAGGCTGCTAAAAGTCATACTTTTAATGATTTACAATAATGTTTTAGGTTGAAGAAAAGCGATGAAGACTAGTTCATTATACCTATATGCTAGAGAATTATTGGGAGATCTTCTATCCTAGGTTCTAATGTTCTCTCTTTGAACATTACCTCTTAGAAATGCAATATTTTTCCTATCGTGTTGGTTCTTAAATCAACATTAGATTTTCCTTTCAAAGAAAGCTTAGGAATTTTGGTGAACTTTAGATTGATAAGTAATTTAGGATGGAAGAACCTAGACTTGGGTTATGAAGGTCCTAGGAAAAAATGTTAGATATGTATCTTTTATTACAATTGAATATTATTATAAATATCTATTTTCTTCCCCCTATTCTCCCCCTTTATAGAAATTCATTGTTCATTCACATGATATTAATTTGTATTTGAATTGATGAATTGTGGATTAAACTATTTTACTCATAAATATTAATGGATTCGTCATGTGATTTTGGGTATTTTTCTTTTCTTTTTTTTATGAATTAAATAACATAAATTCTAAATTTGAGAAAGGTAGATTGCTTTGTTTTATTTCTTTATCACTAAGGTCAAGCCACTCATTGGGTAATTTTTACAGAGAAATAAGAGTAATGTAAGCCAAGAAGAAAAGTGGCCAAAAAAATGTCAATTATGTTAGAGAAAGAGAGAGAAGGACCTCTTAATTGTCATCTAGGTTATAAGAGGCATTCAAGAGCCTCATGTAAACCCTATGTACAATATATGTATGATTTATGAAAGGAATACTTTGTTTCGAGTATCATTGAGGAAGTTTTTGTTCATTATTTATGTGTCAAGAACATTTGTCATCATGAATGTTATGTCTTTGTGGAATTAGGTGTTGAAAGCCTCTATAAATCCCTGTAATGGATAAACTATCGACGTTAGGATATTGATCGCATGATTTAGGTTTTGTTGGAGTTTCAGTCAATTTTCAGGTTATGGCTCGAAGGAACCCTCTCAAGGGTCTAGGGTTAGGTCTCCTCAAAAAAATAAAGGAAACAAATTGGTGATCATTGATCACCATAGGATCGATGATTCTCATTCACCAATTATCGAACCCATACGCATTAAAGATAATTGGATAGTTTGTATTTTGGAGAAGCTATAGGAACAATGAGATCAAGGATCATTGAAATGTAACTTTAGGATCGTGAGGTCACTGCAAGGGAGGCACTGGGTTCTTTAGAAAATTCTGGAATATTATTGACCGTAAGATCGGGAGCCAAGTGAGCAAGCGTCATTTGATCTAATTGGGAAGCCATGGAGAAGTATTGACCATCGTGTCAATCTTAGATTAAATCCTAGTTGTTGATTCGGATAAGAATGAGAATCATATGCATGATATCTAATCATCGATATGAATTCATGATCGACCATAGAGGATAATTGCACAAATCAAAGTGGCATGAATTTTAATTATCATGATGTAGTGCTCTTTGATCTTAACCATCGACTAATCTGGCTATGTGTATGCATATGATCTACATGTGTAATGAGGAAGGAGTTAACAAGCGGTCATGTTGGAATGTGTCGACCATAGATCTCGATTATTGATTAAGTGGTGACCGTGGATGAAAATGATAGAGGATTTATGAGTTAAATGCCCACCGAAATAGCACTTGGTCATGGGTTATAGTCATATATAGAGGTGTAAGGGGCTAAGGATAAATAAATAAGTCTAAGATCATAACCCTAGATAGTATGGATTATTGGCACAATGGGAGTTAGCGTTAAAGGTTAAGCAATTGGCTATGATAATTGGTCATATAGTGAAGGTGCCAAGAGGAAGTGTTACAGGAAAGGGCACTAAAGAGGATAAGTGCTCGATCATAGTATTTGATTACATGGTTGAAGGATAGGAGATGTTATATATACAACAACTGTCATTTTAGGTTGGTTTGTTGTCCTAGCCCTTGGCCATGAGAAATAAGGTAAGTGCATGAGGGGTTAACCAATCACATGTTTTTAGATAGATCCTTGGACACCTAATTGTGGGTTTAATGAGAAAACATCTATTTTAAGATGCCATACTATGGGTACAGCCTGGTAGGAGGCTATCACAACCAAAGAAATTAATCAATTGAGTGTTGTGTGTAAGACAAAACTGATTGTTATGTGTGGGTCTTTGTTCAATGAATGATATAGGGGCATTCTACTCAAGCCAACAAAGCAATGTACCTATGATATAGGGGCAATGTACCTATGGTAGAGTATCAAATACAAAATGGTATTGTTGATAACAATAGAGTAGTGAGTTTATGAGTTATGTGTATATCATTCATTCAATGGACATAATGGATAATCTCACTATGCTAAGGATTTAAAGAGAAACTCATTGTAAACAATACACATATAAATCACTATGAAGAACAACGATCTTCCCCTAGAAACACAATTTGGGAAAGTCAATGTTGAATGGAAATTCTCAGTCTATTATTATTGTCTATATAGAGAACTATAGAGTACAATGACTTTCTATGCCATTAGTAGTATACTCTACAAGAAATTTCAAAATCTCACTATCAACTTTTTCCAAAGGAACCCATTCTTCATTCTTTTTCATGTTTTTATTAACTGTATCGAGAGTTTTCTAGTGGCAGTGAGAAGTTTAGGCATCTATGTCTCTTTAGCTTCTATTTTGCAATGGTTTCTTTTCCAACATGTCTTGACTCTATCACTCCCTATTTTGTCTTCTTGCAACTAGTGGGGATGTTATAGCTTGGTGGGTGAGTAATTGGCTAGGTGTGTGGTGAACATGCTAATAATCACCTTCACCTCTTCATAATTTTCACTCTAATTCTCATTCAGTAATTATTTATGAGTCATTCCATTCATGGTTTTATATTTATTTTGGATCACACTTCCCGAGTGGGATTATGTTTTTCGCCAAAAGAAATTTTGTGGAGGAAATGGAGCCACATTGCCTCCAATATTCTCTCCAAATTCATTACTTCATTGGTTATAAAGGATAAATTCTTATTGTTTTATCTATTCAAGTTGTAGGTCTTCCTTTGTTCAATTTCTACGGAATGTTTTCTTCCTTTTCTTCTGTGCTTATTAGTGATCTAGTCCTATCCACCTTTAAACAAATGATATTTTCTCTCTTTCCTTTAGGATGTTCCATCCCTTTCCCATAGGTATGGGCTACCAAACATAACCTCACAAGAATTTGATGGTGCAACGTTGCATTCTACTTCAACAATGAATGGAGTAGAGAACATGTCTTATGAGGATCATTAGAGACATTCCTAAGGTGCCATTCTCATGACAGTATTCCATTTTTTCTGAGTGTATCTTCCTAAAATATCTATATTTATATGTTGCCATATTGTAGTAGAGATATCACATATAGGCAATGCATCCAACTTATTTCCTTCTAAACTAAGTTAGATATGATCATATATTGATCAATAGAAACCTCCACTTGTGTATTTTAATGACATGGGTCTTACACATTATTTTGGTCACCCCTATGATCACCGACGATAGGAGTATTTATTACTCCTATATTCCCTAAAGATACTGAAGAAATAAGACTTTCTCCCTGGGAAATAGAATCATCTCTCATTTCTCAAAAACCCTACCAAAGAAGATTGTCGCACCTTGCCAAATGATTAGGGTGCGATGATCCTTGGTTATGACATGCTGCACCATAGTGGAGTACGATGTTTTTTTAGTATCATTGTGTTTAGGGTGCGATGATTCTCAAGCAAAGGAAAAAGGTGAAATTCTCAAAGGTTCTAGAATGGAATTTTTGGAAAGATGAGGTGGCCTTTGATCGATTCAGATCTCACCCGCTTCTCTGATTTAGTGGGATTATCCTAATCTCTTCATACATCCCTCTTCACTCAATATAAAGAGGGATATCTCATGGGAAACGTTAGGCAGGATTATGCATGAAGATTTTTTTTGAAGATTGTACTTGTGATAGATTTCATTTAGCTTTCCAAGCCAAGTTCCAAATATTCTTCATCAAAAGCATTGGAACAAAGGTGTGTGTGTGTGTTGAAGCAAAGGGCCATTGGAAGGGACCTTGCAAAATCAAGGCATAGCTTGTATTCCCCACTTTCATCAATATAATGCAATAATACATTTATTCCCTATAATCGTTTCTCCATTTTTATTGTATAACTCCTTGATATTATGCATAGGTTTCATTGGAATATATATATCATTTATGTTTCTCGTTGTTGTTTTGTGCTTATCAACAGGTTCAACATCCCACAAATCCAAGGATGGAGCAAGGATGACACTAGCGAAGATCAAACGACGTTTAAAATGATATTTCATTTGTCCCTCATTGAACTAGTTTACATTACAATTAAATCTAAGGAGAATCATGTATTATGTTATGTTTTTTTTATAATTTCTTGTTGAAGTTAGGGAGATTAGTTTGTGTCAGCACTTACCGATTTTTTCGATAACAAAAATGGCGACCATATTGGGGATCGACCTCTTTTGGTATTTGCTTACTTGTTTATTTTGTCTTGCCTATTTCTGGTTGATTTTTCATTCTCTGAGTCATTGGGTGATCCATGTTGACTCCTTGGTCTTGAAAGTTCATTGGAAAATCTTATCCTCTATTCATTTTTCTTTCATTTTCAGTCATCGTCACACCCTGCTCTAAACACCAATGCGACGATGTCACACTTTGTATTTCTGACTTCCTATGATGATCCTTTATCGTTGAACTATGTCTTTTTGCTTCCTGCGACGATTCCTGAAGATATTTTTTGAGTCACAAGAAATTTTTCCTCTTTTCCTATATTTGTGATCATTTCCTGGAATGAATTTTTGGTCCTATTGGATGATTATTCACAACTTAATTTCCAATTTTTTAAATGAATTTGATCATTTCTCAAGTGTTAATAATCATTTTCATAAGCTTCATAGTTTTATATTTCACTTATTGCTCCAAGGGTGTAATCTCTCAGTTTCATCATTGAGTGCTTGTCAGATAAGTTGTTAATAATCTTTTGTGAGTTTTGGATTGTTGTATATTAGAAAACGATTTTTATTTCATTACACAAATGAGTTTTCTTGCTTTTACATTTTTTGTTGGATTATGAGTTAAGTTTGGGGAATTGCGTTGTGAGTGCATTCATTTTCTTGAAAAAAAATTTCTTTTTGATTCAGATCTCTTTTTTTATTTGAAAAGAAAAAGAATTGACATTTGTTCCATTCAAATGTTTGCTTAAAAATAGAAAATTGGAAAATTTTATAGTTTTGATTGTTTGGCATCAAGGTTGGTCAAAGATTGAAAGAATTGTGTTTTGAAACTTGTTGTATTCTGGAAAAATAAAATGTTCTCTCTTATGTAATTAGAGTTCATCGAACAAAAATATTGCATCTCATATCTCTTTGCATATTGTTGAGTCAAGGTCAATAAATTTATCGCTTTCATCTCCGCTTCCTTTTTTGAGTTAAACAACAACCATTAAGATTCAGCGTAATTTTAAAATTTATCTAGTAACTTTTATTTTCTAGAACTCTTATACACCAAGATTATCTAGGGATAGAAATTTCGACTAGGTTGTGAGGAATACTCTCCAAAGAATAAAAACAAACAATAGTATCTTGTGATAGGGAGATTCGAATTCAATTGCTACATTTTGTCCTGGGTATCCCTTCTAACACAAGGGTCAATCATGAGGTCACATTACTGTCAACAGAGTTACTCACCATGCTTTGTTGGTCTTAGTGTAGTGAATGAATGTATCATTGGGGGTCCATTGAGAAGAAAATCATGTGCGAACCTTCTAGTCTATCTCTTTAGGGTGTTTGCATGAGGTGACTATGGAGGTGAAAGTCACCACTATACCTAGAATCGACGTTGGCTAAACTCACTTGGGCTCCTTGGAGGGTATACCCATGATTATGTGTGGGAGTTTGCACTAGGCGTAAGTCTGTTAAGAAGGCCGTCAACATAACTTTTCCACCCTCTTTATCCCAACCCCTTCTTGTCTTGATCTCGTGACGTTGGATTTGATCACAAACTAGTGATTTCAAAATAAGAAGGTTTCTTTGCATGCTTGATATCTAGATTTTATTGTGAAGTGTTTTTTGTTTCCTCTAGTTGGCCATAGATCGTTTTTATTATTTTTTGGGTGTGGCCAACACTGACCCTCTTCATTCACGTAGGATGTAGGGTTTGCCTCTAGAATAACCAGAATAATACTCTACCTTTCTTCCTAATTCACGAGAGGGTAATTCTCCTCAAGGAGTCGTCAATAATGACATATCCTATGAGATCGAGAGTCTTACTCCATTGGTCGAATCATCACTCCATGTAAATCCATGATTGAATGTTATACAAGACACAATTTTTCTCTAAATAAACACTTCGACAGATGTTGTTGCTAAAGACTATACTAGAATACCTCCAGGACCTTTCGTAGATCCCAACGTGGATTATCCACCATTTCATAGTGAATCATTTAGAACTCTAGTTCACACTTCTAGAATTTTTAATCCTAGTTCACCCCTGATCCTTTCTTTTTTTAGGACATCCTCAGGACATGATATTTTTGATAAAGTAGGTATGAGTCCAAACCAACCTACATCATCACACATACATGTTACTTCTATTGCTTATACAGAAGCTCTGAATCATTTTACTGGCACGACAAGTAACGTTGTTACAGATTTAGACTCGTTGTTGGTTGGTACACATATAAGTCTTCTTCTCCAGCTCACTAGCTCTACCATAGTCCCACAAGTTACAACTATTTTTATTGGAAGTTTGGTAACAAATAAATATTATATTGGAACTCCACTTCCTCTTAGATCAAATACATCACTTCCACCTGGGTATAATTCTCTTAATATTTCTATTGCTAATCATACCTAGGGTCCATCCAGAGGAACTAGTCCTTTTGTTCCACTAGGGTATAATGTCGCTAGCATTTTTGTTCCCACTCCTACCAATATTCTATCTCGAGGGAAGAGCATTCCTCCACCACATGGAGTATCTAATCGTCCTCGCCCAAGTAGCTCCAATTTTCTTGGAGGCACAAGTCATTCTGTTACTTTTGGTTTTCAACTTCCTATTGGAGGTCAACCTCAAGTTGGGGGACAATCCCAGGTTGGGGGTCATAACCCGGTTTATGGGAAATATACATCTTGATTACAAACCCAACCTTGGAATTTTCCTTTCCAAGCCAATCAATAGCTTCCTTGGGGGGGGTAATTTTCAATTAAATTATTTTGTACCCTATAATCCTAGGAAGCCTTATCGAGGCACTATAAATCCTACCTGGGGTCAATATTTTCAATCTAATGCTTCTTTCCAAGGTTGCATGCCAAACCAACCAAAAAATGTTTGCTACTTGACTCAAAATAATCCATATTTGAATTTGACTAGACCCTCTAACTATTTTCAAACTACTTATGGTCCTACTAGTATGCCTACAGAATTGCCTCCCCAAAATTACTAGTTTCCTCAAGTAAACACATAGTTTAAATTTCTAGCTACTTTGGATTTACCGAATTTACAATACTTATGTAGGATTTTGAATGATCCCATCTTGTATTCTCCTTATTGGCCGGTTATACCTTCCAAATCACCATCAGACATTCCTAAGTTTGACTATCGATCGGGAGAAGACTCAAACAATCATGTCATGACATTTCATCTTTGGTGTTCATCCAGCTCCTTGATGGATGAATCCATATGATTACATATTTTCCAACACACTCTTATGGGTTTGGCTACCAAATGGTACATTGAATTGACAACATGATTCTTCAATGATTTTAACACCTTAGCTATGGATTTCTTGACACATTACCAATTATTGATACGGTATGAGACATGAATAGAAATTTAAATTTCATTTAAACAATCCTCTTCTACTCACATCTTAGATCATATTCAATATTGGAGGAGGATACAAATATTAATGAAAGTTCCCTTTCATGATAAATTATTGGCTGAGTGGTTTGCCAAATCAGTGATTGGTCCTATAGCTTTTGATGTTTCCATGGGAGGTGTCGTCGCTGAAGAGAAAAAGATATGTCATGATCAATACTTGTATTTCTCTTATTCTCAAATGGGAATGTTATATGACTTGATCTCTCATGCTCCTCTCACATATAAAAATACAACCTCGACACCTCCAACAACTTCTCATGTTGCTAATAATGTGATTGGCACTTTTGATGTTGAGACTCAGTCAAAACAAGTCAATCATTCAAATCCCAAACCTACTACTATTGATGTACAAAATACTACTCCTCCTACTAACTCTCCTAGTAAAACCTCTGAGGTCAATACGGCCCAGTCTACGACTATCAAATATTATCAAAATAAAAAGAAAGGGAAGGGTAAGAATAAAGAGGATAAAACTAATAATCGAAAACCATATAAACCCAAAACTCAACCTGCTAATGATAAAGAAAAGTGAAAATCTCATTATCCTTGTCTTATCTATGGCTAGGACCATTATACGAAAAATTGTCCGAGACATGCATAATTTATTAAGTTCCTCTAAGGAACCAGGACTCCCCCTACACCTGGCATTTTGTCACAACCTTTTCCTTCTAAACAATAGACCCAATTGGTTTTTCATGACCAACGTTCTCCCTCTACCAACGTTTATGTACTTATGTGTACTCGTGACTACAAGAAAAATGATGCTGCAGTCATTACTCCAACCAAACATTATTCTCCTTATAAGGATAAACTTGATGATATACCTCCTTTGTTGGCTCAACCTCCTCCTTCAATGCCTCCTCTCAATGGTCCTCTTCATCTCGAATGACCTAGTCCATATACAATTATCCGTCTTCCTTCTAAAAGTGTTTTTCATAACTTGTCCTTTAAATCACATGCACGTGCAACTCAAAACTACAATATTGTAGAATATCTCTCATAGACACCTTCTACGATGTCGGCTCTTGAACTCCAATTTTTTCCTACTCACCATAAGGCACTCTTAAAGGCTATTGGTGGAATCGATCCTATTGATACAAATTTGATAATATTTGACTTGGAATATCACATTCCAATACTCCCACATCAATTATCTTTTCAAATACAAGTAATTCTGGAAAATAAGAATATTTGTTGAACAGTTGTTGATGAAGGAGCTTCGACTTTCATCATGTATGTCACTTGTTCGAAAGCCATTGGCTTTCCTACCCTTACCGAGTCACACAATACGTTAAAATATTTTAATGTACAGGGTTTAAAACTTATGGTGTTCTTCCTTCAATATCTATTGCATTAGAAGGGAAAGCAGTTACCATTCAAGTTGAATTGTTTGATGCACCTCCCAATTACAACCTTTTACTTGGTTGTAGTTGGATCAATTCTATGCGAGAAATTGTTTCTAACCTTTTCCATGTGATATGTTTCCCTCACCAAGGTAAAGTTTTTAGGGTAGATCAACTCGCCCTTTTTAGTTATGATTCACGCACTAGTAATGTTCCATTCATAGCACAAACACCTCTTGTTTATGAGAATGTCAGTGTGAGGATTTTAAAGGATTCATCATTAATGGGTAATTTCCCCATTCTACCACCCGATGTTCCTCCTCCTTTTTTCTCTTCTATTAACATTATTTCGACTAGTATTGGTGAAATCCCTAAGTCCTATGCCCCTTGAATAGTACCTAGCTTGGAAGAATGTATTCATTATAGAGACCAAATTCCTTTAAGTCCAATGGAATTGGATTATCAAGCTATTCAATCGACATCTCCTTCTCCTCATTCTCTCTTTGATACATCTCCTTATCCATTTCACACAATATTTTCAACGGATGAAACAATCATGGAATTTATGTCAGTGGAAGACACACCTTGGGATGATGGGAATCATCGTTCCATCCTCTTCCTCGAACCCGAGACTATTAAAATTTATCAACAGATTTTGAATCCATCCAGAGTTATTAATTTCCCCCCGGTTTTTGAACCAACACATGATGTTTTGCATGAAGGGAACCTAGGAAATGTTTCACTCACCATCCCTCTAGATATTTCAATTAAGCCTCAAATTCTTGAAAATGTTCATATAGGTGCCTCATGTTCTCTCTATAAGATCCAAATTTACAAGGCCCTTTTCCAATAATTTCATGATATTTTTGCATGGAGTTATGAAGAGATGCCTAGAATTGATCCAGATATCATTGTACATGAAATTAAGACATATCCTGATGCTAAAATAGTTTGACAAAGACTTTACCCATTTCATCCACGAAATATTGTTGCAATCAAACTCAAATTTGAAAAATATCTTAAAGTTGGTTTTGTCTACCCTGTAGTGTTACTGATTGGGTTTCCAATCTTGTTCTGGTCATGAAGAAACATGGAACAATCTGTGTTTGTGTTGATTATCGGGATATTAAAAAATATTTTCTTAAAGATAATTATCCAACCCCTTTGGTCGACCAAATCATTGATGATTGTGTTGAAGTGAAATATTCTCTCTCGTGGATGGATTTTTTGGTTATAATCAAATTAATATTTTCCCATGAATAAACATAAGACTTCTTTTATTTTCCCTTGGGGTAACTTCGCATACCGTAAACCCCCTTTCGGTCTTAAGAGTGTTGGTGAAACTTTTCTATGGGATATGTCTTATGCCTTTCATGATATTAAGAATATTTTATAACCTTACCTTGATGATTTACCGATGCATTCCATGCATCGTCAAGATCATGCTACACACTTACGAGCCATTTTCCTCTAATGTTGATATTACCAGATACAATTGAATCCACATAAATGTACGTTTTGTGTGCAGTCTGAAAGAATTCTGGGATTTATTGTTTCCACACATGGGATCAGGGTGGATCCTTTTAAGGTTGAAGATATTATAAATTTGCCTCCTCCTTCTCCTTTACAGCAACTCCAAAGTTTGCAAGGGAAGGGAAACTTTCTACACTGATTCATTCCCAATTATGTCGAACTAACGAAAGGTTTCACTTGACTTCTTAAGAAGGGTCATGGTTTTGTGTGGGACAAGACTGCCAACAAAGTCTTTGAAGCTTTGAAACTTTCATTAACGCACACACTACTCTTATTTCCCCTCGATTATAGCCGATATTATTTCTTATATTTAGTTTCTTTAGATCATACCATCGCCATGGTTCTAGGCCAAGAGGATGATTTTCACGATGGAGATGTCATTTACTATTTATGTCGGAGTCCTATGACCACCAAAATCAAATACATGCATGTTGGTAAATTAGCATTGGTTGTTGTTCAAGTTGTCCAACATTTTAATCACTATATCTTATTATACAAAACCATGGTTATTTATGATTGCAACCCTATCCAACATATTCTTACATGGAAATTGATAGGGGGAAAATACTCTAAATGGATTGTGATTTTCCAAGAGTTTGATTTGGAGTTTGACAGAGCCAATTCAAAGATATATTTGGTCTTTGCTAAGTTGATATGTGACCTTTCCTTCATTGATACCGAAAATGTGGTAGAAGATTATTTCCATGATGAATCTTTCTTTTTGATAAGTTCAAATGATATCTTGTATGGAGACATTATTGTTTATCTACAAACAAAAACTTTTCGACCCAATATATCTCATGTATATCATCATCGTATTAGGTATTAATCCCATCAATATATCATTCTTGGTGATACCCTTTACTATTGTGGTATTGACTCCATGTTTCGATGATGTTTGACATATGATGAACCTGAGAAATCACTAAATGAATGCCATTCTAGAGCATATGGTGGTCATATTTCTAGGTATGCCACTACCCAAAACATTCTACGAGCTAGTTAATTCTGGCCTTCTCTTTTCAAAGATTTCATTCTCACAGTTCATAAATGCCATGCTTGTCAAACCTATAATAATAAGATTCCATTTCATCCTAATCCTCTCTATCCTGTAGTTTCCAATGGTCCATTTTCTAAATGGGGAACTGAATTATTGAAATGTAACCCTCACTTGGCTAGGGGGCATGGATACATCATTTTAGTTGTGGATTATTTCACTAAATGGGCCGAGGTGATGCCTACATTTGATAACACTAGGAAAAATCTGACATTGTTCATATTCAATCATATCATCACTAGGTTTGGTTTCACTCAAGATATCATCACTAACCATGGTACCCATTTTCATAATTTAATGATGTGTGAGCTTACCGATAAGTTGGGCTTACGACATGAAAACTAAACCCCTTATTATCCACAGGCCAATGGCCAAGTTGAAGAAATTAACAAGGTTTTAACTACTATGATTCGATGGATGATAGGGATTCACAAGTGAAGCTAGAACAAAATGATTTTTTCATCATTATGGGCCTATCATACCTCATTTAAATTTGCTACGGGGTTTATGCCTTTCCAATTAGTGTATGGTATCAAAGTCATTTTTCTGATTGAATGTGAAATCTTGTCTATGAAACTATCTACCGAACTTCTCCCCAACACCACAGTTGAAGAAGAACGTCTCTTGTATTTATGGAATTATACGAGACTCGTCGTGATGTTGTGCTAGTAATAGAGATTGAGAAAAAATGTCTCAAGGCTCAATACAACAAACATGTTAAACCTCATGTTTTTTTTTAAGGCGATTTGGTTCTTTTATATGACCAAGATCATGATTTTTGGGGGGCAGGTAAATTTAAACCCATGTGGTGTGGCACTTATATCGTTAAATGAGTGTTAGAGAAAGGGGCTTACAAGCTGGCTGATTACAATAGAATTCATTTGGGCGAACCCAGAAATGGGCTTAACCTAAAGAAGTACTATGCTTAAATTTTTTTTGCATGAATTCTTTGTACTTTAATGTAGCATACCCTTAGTGTGATTTTTGTTTTTTATTTTTCTTCGCTCAAGCTGCTTACCTTTCCTTGTGCTTGGTTTCTAGATGTCGGCATTATCATTATATTGGATTTTTTGATAGTGCTAGTCACAATACTCAAAATCTAGTGTCTATTGCATGAGCAATCTATACACCAATAGACGAGTTCATCAATCTACATGATATTTTCCTTTGTCTTGAAGCTAATAACATTGTGGAATACAATGTGGTTATTGAGTTATTAACTAACGTCATTTAATTTGGTATATGTCATCTAATTTTATGTATTTATTCTCAACTCGTGGTGTTGCAATTAAGAAATGTTTAGTCCATCTGAAGGCCTACACTATTAAGAGTATAATTAATAATTCACCTCTTGGAAATAAACTTTGATAACATTGAATATCAACACATTCCTAGATATCTAAACACATTAATATATTCATTAGCCACTTATATTTTGGATAGACATTTGTGCCATTTATAAATCCAAACACACGCACATAAGACAAGTAAGCTGGTAGAAGTTTTGTATTATAACGTTAAAAGTTACAAAAATGTGTCTCCTGGGACCAAAATGTTTAAGCACAGGGCTTCATATACATATGCATCATAGATGCTTCTCATGATAAGAAACCACTTCCTGTGCCACATGATAGAGAAGGCAACCAATGGATGCTAAAACAGAAATAGTATGGTGTTGGTAGTGTCAGGGTAACTCATCCAAAGTGATATCAAATATATCCATAGTCAACCCATCGTGGTTGTGTTCAATCTCCTTGATATCCTCAGTTGCTACTCCTTGACCTACCACTACACCTATCTCTTCACGTCTCTAGATAGGGGATGATCTTGGAGGAATGAAATCCACCACATCTACATTTTTGAGAGCTCTTGATTAGTCTCATATACATAACATAAAAATTTCATAAGTAAAATACCAAAAACAACATATAGTGAAAAATTGTTTTTACCTATCTCTCCCCATTTTGAACCCTTGGGTAGTGCCAAGTCGAGATCACCACGAAAATTCATCCTTCAATATGCATAATCCTCAATCATGACGAGTGATCTCTCATCCCCTAGAGGAAGACAAGACCATATGTAACGGTTGGCATGCCACTATGGCATGCCATGAAGTCTACCCACCTCTTCATTTGAGGATCTTATGGAGTAGGTACACCCCAATACACATGTTGTAGGGGAAAAAATGAAACCCTCTCTAGGAAAAAGGATACCAAATCGATCCATATTGGAATTATTTCAATCGACCGGTCCTGCACTTTGTTAATTTTTTATTCATATTTTTTAGGAGGAGCTCACACCATTTGAACACTCAGCTATCAATGATAAATTCTCACCATCCTTTATCAAGACTTTTCCACTATGTTTTATGTACAAGTTGCGCAGTGATGTGATACATAATAATTCATTGGCTCACGTCCTCCTCTACTTCCCAATAGTGACACCTAGGACCCACGATGATATAATCTAATCAAAAAATAGATGTCGTCAATCTCTAGAGTAGGTGTATGAACCCCAACATGAAATTATTGTTCATTTACATTCGACATTCAGACTAAGTGCTCCAATAGAACCAATTTGGCTCTCATGCCCTGCACTTTTAAAAACTTAAGCAAGCCGCACTCCTGGAGTGCCATGATAATGGAAGGATCATTCCTGACAATGTAATATTCCTCTTCATTCTCTCTTTCCCTCCATTTGAGCATGATGAACCGTGGAAAATATGTCAAACAATAATTAAATATAAATTAGTCCATCAAAAATAAAAAATTGGGTGTTTCCCTAGTTCTTTCTCTCTTTTGATATTTTGAGTTGCGGTCGTTGCAGGGGACAAGTTTACCATAGTGAGGTATCATCACACCCCAACAATGAAATCCCTGCAATGATCCTAGATTGTCACAGTTTCCGATATGGAGATTCTGCGATGACCTTGAGGCACTCTCTCCCTTGGAAATTCGCCCAAAAACTCAAAATTTAACCATTAAATTGGAAAAATGTTGTTATAAAAAGAGAAAGGGGAGGAAGATTACCTACCTCCCAAAAACAGCTTGAGAAATTGTCCACGGAGAGCTCCATAATCATCACTTCAATATTAGAGGAAATTGAGGGTTTTTTGCTCTAATTTGGTGAAAATACAAATGAAATGGTAAAACAAACTTGTTTTGACTTATTTAACCTATTTTTACCATTTTTAATTCAAAATTAAATTATTTTTTAATATTTTTCACCTATGTTAACAACTTAATGAACTTTTCAAAGTGTCAATGTTGCAGGATAGATGTCTGGTGACTACAATTTTGATATGGATCACCACCTTTTTTATTGTTTTTGCATGTTTTTGCACACTCATATGATGTATATATTATTTTCGGTTTTTTCAGTAAAAAACGTCGAGCATGGTATTTATTCTTTCTCACGCTCATAAAACTATGACAATGTAATAGAGAAAATGTTTATCATGTTTTCAGACTCGTAATGGAAACACGAAAAATGAACCCCCATGGAGTCCCCTTTAAGATCTTCTCAAACTCCCTAAACATTGAAAGATCATCGAGTGACCTTGTTCTTTTCACGCTAGTAAAATTATTTGAATAAAATGTCTGATGAACAGTAGATTATCACTTTTTCGGTCTCGTCGGACAGATTTACAAAACATTACATTTTTGGAATTTTCTTTAAGTGTTTTTAAAACTCTTTAAACATGAAAAACCCCAGAGTTTTCTTTCTTTGGACTTATACAACAAGCATCAAAAGGCCTATATGGTACCAAACCACTCCTTCCTAGGGTTCATTAAACATACTCTGAGGAAGTCATTTGAAGGATGAGCTTAAATTTCAAGCATATGTTATCCTCCTCAAGCTTGCATAAAATTAAAGAGGTATTCTCCATAAATGGTGGGGGGAAATTGGGAAATAGATGTATATTTTTATCTATGTTAGTAGAAGTAAGTATCTCTTGAACACAACATCCCTCTTCATTATTGTATCTAGATTGGGAAATATATTTGTTTCTCGTTTGACATCCACAAGTCTGTATGTTGGGTCCTCCTTGAATCAATTCTACCAAGACAATTGTCGTGTCATTCATATGTTCAAGATAAGTTCAACCTAAAAAATTCTTCTATGAAGTCATCCATCTCCAGTCCTCAAACTCTTACCAGGTCGACCTTCCCTAAGTCAGTTATGAATCACTTTATACTCTAATGTACATCAAATATGTTACATATTTTGTGTCATTGATGGGGGTTACATTAAGGTTCTCTTGTGAGGAGTCTTTTCCTATTGAATTAAACTCATTATCTAGGAATTATACATATAAATCATTTTAGTATCTTGGAACTTGCATGCCTCAATGGAAAGTTTCCTCATTTTCAACAATGGGTTGACATCATTGGCCTCTGATTGGAAAATTCCATCCATTGTTCGACTTCATCTCATTGATTAAAATTTATTGGATTGTACTACAGTACCTTTGGGGTAATTGAAATCAATGGTGATTTCCCTCGCACCTGTTAACAATATCCATTAATGAAAGTTAATCAAGTAGTTTCTACCATGTTCGACTTTGACACTTGTAATCACACCGACAGATTCGTACTTCAGGATAATTGAAATGAAGAACCTAGATACTATCACATAGATCCAGGTTGTGATGGAGTAATCATAAGTATTTACTTATATTGTTGATTATTTGGGTAGGTTTTCAACTATGTCAACCCTTGAAGAAAGTTCGGTAGCAAATTTTGGTAGCACAAAGGTTTAGGTAATGGAGTCAAGTTTTTTTTATGGATAATGGTATGTGTTTTGAAATATTTGTATCTAAGACTATTATAGATGGATAGTACATGTCATTCCATTTCTAGTGGGATGTGAAACATGACATAACTCCTCATGGTTAGAGAGTTATGGCCATGTGAAGCTGGAGAACCCTCATGAGTCATCTAGAAGCCCCAAAAGGTCAAAGTAGTCAAAGTGGTTGCAAAGAAGAAATTATTCAAATAATAAAGTGAAGTGATGAGTGTACTATAAGTCAAAGTGGATACAAAAGAAATTATTTAAATAATAAAGTTAAAGGAGAAATTACTAATTGGACAAGTGATTAGAAGTGGGTTAGCCCTAAAATAAGGAAAATGGTTTAAGAGATTTTAGAATGTAAATAATAAAGTGAAGTGATGAGTGTACTATAATTCAAAGTGGATACAAAAGGAATTATTTAAATAATAAAGTTAATGGATAAATTACTAAGTGGACAAGTGGTTAGAAGTGGGTTAGCCCTAAAATAAGGAAAGTGGTTTAATATGGTTAGAAGGTAACCCCTTGAGGAATCTACATAAAAGTATAAATAAGAGGCAAGCATTTCTCATTTTAAAATCACACTGGAGCATATTGAATGGTTACAAGTGAATGAGGTAACCAAAGGATATATAAGCTCGATTTTAGAGGGAAGGTGAATTAAATAAGACATAAATTCAAGGGAGGATAATTTAATTTGATGATGCTTTCTAATGTATGTTATTTACAGGTTATCTCACCATCTTCGCAATAACATTTTTTCTAGAATGATTTATCCCTCTAAATTTGTATACCCTTGAGGAAACATATCTAGTTATCTGTGATAAACATTTCCTCTTGTGGGTCATTTTATTTTTGGATTTACACTCCGTGGGAAACATGGTTTGTGGCTAGTCCTGAAACTAGTCTAAAACATGTGTTTCAGGTAAAAATGTCATAACGTATTCATAACAGATCCAAATTCAGTAAAAAAAAATGTGTTGGTTAGAATACAGTCTTGTTGGGCCCCAACAACTCCCCCTAAATTTTTACAAAATTTAAAGGTCCCCCATTAGAATCTTGATAATTATAATGAACTATAGAATCAACCTTTTCAAATAGTTCCATACCTTGGCTTTCTTTGAGACAAAATTAAGACATTCACTATAGTATGAGACATTTATTACAAGAGTATATGTCAAAATTTAGAAAAGAGCATAGAAATATCAATTTAAACAAAAACGTTAATTTTTATCAAGTGTTTACTTTCATTTAAATTATGATTATGTTTTCGTTATTTTTCTCATTAGCAAGTTTGACTATTTTGAATAATGAGTTCAATACTTCATCAAATAATATCTTGCTTGGTTTCTCATTTTCATAAAATTATTTGGTGATATTAATTAATTAAATTCATTTTTCATTTTGCATCTCATTTCAAAATAAAAATAATAATAAAGAAAAATAAAATATCTATCATTTGTTTGATTTTGTAAACAACCAAAATTAATATTTTTCTCTTCTCCATTAACATGAAGCTTCTAGAATTTTAAGATCATATTTTAAAGGAAATTATAAACAATGTTTGTATAGAACTTATAGTTAGCTTAAATTCGTCTTTGATTTTGCTGTTCTAGATTTTGTTTTATTCACAATTTTTAGGTTATTAATTTAGGTTTCTTTTTGTTTCATAGGTTTCTATTATCAGTTATTTGGTACAGATTTGATCATGGCTTGATTTTATTATCTAAATACGTTCAATATTATTAATCCAAACATAATATTGGATCGCTGCAAATAAATTTATGAGCAATAATAGAAAAAAATTGGAAATGCCTCAAGAACAGAGACGTGATTTTGCGGGACTGATTGCAGTCAAACAATGAGGAATTTGAAGAAACGGTTGAAAACCCATCTCCCAAATGGACCCATTTAGTACTCTTTTAGAAAATTTCCCAAACAAATGCACGATTTGAGAGATATTTGTGTCGCTTTACGAGGAAAATTTCAAGTGGTGGAAATTATTAGTGATGTTGAGACTGTTCATTCATTGTATAAATATATGAAAAAATTCAGAGCCAAAGAGATGGAAGAAATTGAGAGGAGGGTTTTGATCCTTTCTCTTTTGTATATTATTTATTTTGTAAAATTTTCTTCTTTTCAAATGGAATAACAAATGGTTGGAATCTTTGGAAGAATGGATGAGTATTTTCAAAGAAGAATATGTAATTCTCGGTTGCTTAATGGATTTTTTCCTATGAAAAAATGGTTTTATTTTCATTATAATATACTCATATTCTTTGAATAATTAATTATGCATTGATTTAAATTAGCTTTAGTCTTTTTTATCAATACATGGTTAATTGCTATAATTTATATATTAATTTTTTCAATCTTTAAGAATCTATTATCCCAAAATTTCTTCATGGACCATATGATGAACATATTTTGTTGAAAATATATGAGAAAACAATTTACTCTTTGTCTTTTGTGATTTTGTAGATTGTGCAATGTTAATATTGTTTCTCATACAATTTTTGAATATGAAACTTTATTTGTATTGAATTAGCTTTAGACTATTCTACATATAATTTTGTATATCATGCTTCTCTTTATGTTGTTCATTATCTTTTGGTTTAGTTTATATATGTGACTGATCATCTATTCAAGTATTTTGAGTTTACAACTAATGCTAGATAGTTGGTAACGCCATTCCCCAGAATTATAATTTCTTTCATTTTCAGTTATTGGACATTTCAAGGTCACAAAATATATAATTATTTGTCTTTCTGTCATTATAAACTCACTCCAGAATATGAAACACTTCCTTGAATTTCTTTAGGAAGTATTATGCTTTCTTTTGTCATAGGTTTACACTTGATATAGGTTAAGAGAAGCTCATACAAATACAAGGAGATGAATTTATCTTAGTATTGTTGATAAGTGAGAGGTTAGTAACTACATTGCTTTCTTTTATTTAGATTTGTGTATATATGAATGAGACGATGATTGCATTAATTAGCATTGATTGTTTCTATGTCAATGTTTCAATTGTATTTACTTAGTATTTATTAGTTTAAATTCTTTCAACATTAATATATATATATATATATATATAGATAGATAGATAGATAGATAGATATGTTCTTACTTTATCTTATTTTGAAACATTATTATAAACATTCATTTTCACAAGATTTCAAGTAATCCTTGTAAACTATATATAGCTTGTTTGTAGTCATTTGTTTCATTTTTTTTTTTAATAAACATTAGTAAGTAATATATCATTTGTTAGAATCATAGATTTTATATTAGTTTCATTGTTTTTATTATTTTTAATACTTTAGTTGGCCAACAAAGCCATTAAACTCGTCGGGTCATTTCATTCCAAACAACTTGGGTTATTTAGACAACCTTGGTCTGGATTTGACCTTCCAATTGATGGTGTGTCACTTACGCCCGTCAATGAATGGCACTAGAAGGAGGGACAAGGTCTATTTAATGATTAAATGTTTCACCCCTCATCCCTTCATAATTCCAGATTTATAAATCTTTCTTCTGTGTCATCTTATAATGCACTACAAGAGATGTTAGATGACAAGCTAACTATTTGGAGTCAATTTATTCAATTTCTTAATTTTTCATGGCTCCTGCCCAAATCACTGTGTTGGAACATGCTTTCCACTTCTCACTACCATTTATTTCCAACAAGACAACTGATCTCTTTCCAAAACTCACCTTTGATGGTGAAGGGAACACATCTGCAGTAGATCATATTTCAAAATTTGTTTATAAATTTTTAAGACATAATATCATTGATCCTAATGTTACATGCATATTTTTCTCTCTCACCTTCTGAGATCGGGTTAAATATTGGTTTAAATCTTTTCTGACTAATCCTATTCATTCTTTGTTTGAGTTTGTAATTGAGTTTTTATCAGATTTTAACAACTATGATTATGATGAATTAAGTGAAGAAATAAGTTTCTTAAGGAAATAAAATGTTGAATCATTCAATGATTTTGAAATTAGGTTAATTCATGTTTGTACTAGATTCCCTTTGAAATAAATTCCTCTTACTAATGAGTGGTTTGAATATCTCGTTTCTCTCTCACACAAGCAAGATCAATTAATGGTTAACCAATATAAATTAAGAACTAACACTCAATCTCAAGATGGTTTAAATTTTGATGTTGATCTTGAATATTTTGAAGAACCACAATTTTTGTCAACTTCTTCCATTTTGGAAAATCATGAGCAACATTATATTTTACAAAATTCAATTGTCACCTCTAATTATTATTTTTCAACAATGTCTTCTCCTGTCGAAGAAGGAACATTGAATTTAAAAGATGACAGTTGTCACACTCTCATAGATTTTATAACTATTTCCAAAGTAAAAGAGGTAAAATGTGAAGTTGATAATCATGTGGACAATACAAATCCCCCTAATTTAGTTGAACATATTGATGATCAATCAATGGGAGACAAAATCATTAGGCCAAGTATTAATCAATCTTCTATCTCTAGTGATTTTCTCTCAAATTTTCCCTTACACAATGAATCAAATTGTCTCTTAGAAACTGTCTCGTATTCTTTAAAAGATAATACAATAGAGGTTGATCAGTTTATACAAGGAGAGGGAAAAAAACCAGATTTCGAAACACATATACCTATAATTTCAAGAGATGCATTTTGTCTCCTCAATTCATATATATATTATTCCTTATACCCTGATATTTTCAATCCTAATTTTGTGCAATTGCCTGTTCCATATTACCTTGGAGAGAATTCAACATTATATAATCAGGTACAAAGAGATTACCAAATAGAAGATAAAGAGAAAAATAATTCTACCCATTAACATATTAATTCTTATTCTCATCAATTATCCATGGGTAAATCAAGAAATGATTTGAAAGAGTCTCAAATTGCATCTTCCATTGATTCATCTCAATTTGTGTTTCGAGAAGGATCTAAATTTTTCCATGATCAATTATTTGGGGTTGAAAAGTATAATCGACCAAATATTACTACTAATGATGATTATTCAAAAATGTTGGTCGTTCCCTTTAGTTCACCTCAAATAGTTAACCTTGAAATATCTAAGATCAATAGAAAGTTTCAAGAGAATGAGACACTTATTTTTCGATCACAAATCATGATAAGTTCTCACCATATTGATCGGACATTTTTACAAGATTATTTCCTTGATAGTCTAATACTTTATTCTCATCAGGAATATTTATCACATGTGAATTCTTTCAAACAATCGCATGTTATTAATTGCATGTATTATGATAGGATTGCATATTGGTTGGAGTATTCATATCTCGAAAAGTTTCCAGGGAATGGTAAGATTATCTTCACTTTATTTAAAGATCAACGAGGTAAATTTAACACACTCATTTTATATCCTCTAGATGGAGAGAATATGGAACGAAAGGAAAAAATTTCGGGCGGATGGGGCACTTCGGTATAGGATGATGGTTATGTCAGGTCACCATAACTCTCACAAGCTTTACAATCTCATTTTTTCATATTTTTGTAACCCATATAATGACAAAATTGCAAAATGGCTGGAGGATTCATACAAAAATAATGTTCAAGAGAATGGTAAGATCATGCTTGCCTTGTTTTTAAATGATGATGATAAAGGTAAGTATGATATATTTTTGTCATTTTTCGATATACTACTATTCTTGCTAGTAATTTTTTATTTTGTTTCCACTGCAGGATTGGAGTTACTTCGATGGCTACATTGGAAGCATGACTTTATGTAGTATTTTGATTTGTTTAATAGTTAGAGTAGGTTTAGGAGTAGGTTTTCTTTTATATTTATTTCTCATTTTTTATCTTTGTAATAATGTAGTCATGAACACAAGTGGGTGCACTAAGAGAACCATAATATGACTGTTATCACGGAAGTCCAGTTTGACCCTTTCTCTCAGCTTTTCAAAAACACGGTATCATCATGAAAATTTTTACATGAAAAGTAAAGTGATAAGTAAATATGAACTGTAAATTCAACCCTAACCCAAGGTGCCATGAGTAGGATTGCACTAATCTTAATAAGGATTTTTCTATTTTCTTTTAGTCTCTTTTATTTTTAATAATAATGCTTGGTCAAAGTAGCATCTCATGCATCACTATCTTAAGAAAAGAACTTGCTCACACATGATATTTTATATGATTTAGTTCTTCCTTTATTTTACAATGAGATGCTAGTGGATCCAAAAGCTCAAGTTTATCTTTGGCCAAAATCGTTTCCTGAAAATTTTTCTTTTGTTGTTTTGATTTTGTGTACTTTTGATTTTGAATCCCATTAAAAAAATTTGATTTGGTTTGTTGTGTGTTTTTTGTTTTCTTTGATTGCTTTGAATGAGTTTTCTTCTTATCTGTGTTTTTGAAACAATATATTTCTGATCAAAGAGCTAT
The DNA here is from genome assembly GCA_000966675.3 of Picea glauca. Lineage (NCBI taxonomy): Eukaryota > Viridiplantae > Streptophyta > Pinopsida > Pinales > Pinaceae > Picea > Picea glauca. Next base: position 302,975 of record JZKD02S2286199.1, on the reverse strand, counting down.
TGTCGAAGGAAGCATTTATTTTAAGACTTGTGTTTTTCAAGCAAATTGAAATAGTTCAAAGACATCCTGGTATTAAGATATAGCTCAGAAAAATGATTTTTAAGTCAATTGTCACTTTCATTTTTCCCTCAAATTATCTTTGCCAAAGTATTACACCAGAGATATGGTTTAAATATTTGAGAATTATGACAATCTTTAAAATTTTAACGCCGTACACATTCTTAAGGAATCACTTTTAAGTGCTTCCTCATTCTCTATATAATTTCTTGAAAGAAATCTAAAATCTCTAAACCATGATAAAAATTTCAGTTTTGGAAGTAAATAAATAACATGATCAACTATTCACCTGTATTGAAATTAACCTCCAGTATCACCCTGCTCTCTTTGTAATCAAGAAATATATAATTGTATTATTATTTAAAAGTGGTATAAGAGATTTGGAAGAGCTTAAGTGTGGTAAGTGTGTGTAAACCCATCAGGGTACTGAACAAGCTCGCTGGAAGCGGGTAAATGCACACATGATACCAAGACAACTTCATCGGAGTATTGAAAAGGCCTCCTGGAAGCGAAGAAATTTTGGGTTGAGAGGTAGCAGGTATATGTTTTTAAATTAAGTTTTATGGAAGTGCACATCATGTGGATACAACTATTGTATGGGATTAAAGAATTTGAGTGGGTTAAATGACATCCCTCCCGAGGCTATGGATGTCTGCTGGCAGCAGTGGCTCTATCAGTGGTATTGAATTTATTTTATAAACATTGTGACTCTTTGATTAAGACATTATTTCAGGCTATAATCCCCTACAAAGAAAATTCTATTGTCCGGTTATAACATTGAGCTTATCCTAATACTATATGGTCTCTGAGTGAATTTAGTTCAGGGAGCTTAAATATTTTTTCAAGTCTTATTCTTTTCTTCCTGAGATGAAATCTTACCAGCTTAGAGATAACTGTTTCACCCAGTAAGTCATCATGTGTTGGTCCCCAACAACTCCCCCTAAATGTTTACAAAATTTAAAGGGCCCCCATTAGAATCTTGATAATTATAATGATCTATAGAATCAACCTTTTCAAATAGTTCCATACCTTGGCTTGATTTGAGACAAAATTAATACATTCACTATAGTATGAGACGTTCATTACAAGGGTATATGTCAAAATCTAGAAACGAGCATAGAAATCTCAATTTAAACAAAAATGTTATTTTTTATCAACTATTTACTTTTGTTTAAATTATGATTATAGGTTCTTTCTTTTGCTCATTAGAAACTTTGATTATTTTGAATAATGGGTTCAATAATTCATCAAATAATATCTTGGTTGGTTTCTCATTTTCATAAAATCATTTGGTGATATTAATTAATTAAATTATTTTTTCATTTTGCATCTCATTTCAAAATAAAAATAATAATAATAAAAAAAAGAATTATCTATCATTTGTTTGATTTTGTTAAAAACCAAAATTAATTTTTTTCTCATCTCCATTCACTTGAAGCTTCTATAATTTTAAGATCACATTTGAAAAAAAATTGTTTTGTTTTATTCACAATTCTTAGGTTATTAATTTAGGTTTCTTTTCGTTTCACAGGTTTCTATTATCAATTATTTGGTAAAGATCTAATCATTTCTTGATTTTATTATCCAAATATGTTCAAGATGTTTGATCCAAAAATAATATTGGATTGCTGAAAATAAATTTATGAGCAACAACATATAAAATTTGGAAATGAGTCAAGAACAAAGACATGATTGTGTGGGACTAATTGCAGACAAACCGTGAGGCATTTGAAGAAACAGTTGAAACCCCATATCCCAAATGGACCCATTTAGCTTCATCTAAGAAATTGCTCAACACAAATGCATGATTTGACAGATATTTGTGTCTCTTTTCGAGGCAAATTTTAGGTGGCGGAAATTATTAGTGATGCCCAGACTGTTCATTCATTGTATAAATATATGAGAAAGCTTAGATACATAGAGATAGAAGAAATTGAAAAATTATTACTGTGTCATTGTTTCAATTGTATTTACCTAGTATTTATTACTCTGAGAATGGAGTACCAATGTTTAACAGTCAGAATGGTTTAAAGAATGACATGTGGAGCAGAAGGAAGAAAGTATTTTTACAGGAATAGGGGAATTATATTTGGCTATTACTTGTTACAAGATATGATAGTTCAAAAAGGGAAAAAAATACATCCAAGAAGGAATTGAAGAAGAATAAGAAAATAGCAATGGATTTCATTTGGGAAGGATTACCTAATCTGGTAATAGAAAAGGTTGGTAAATGTTCATTAGTCAAATAAATTTCGGATAAGTTACATGAAATATATTATTCACCCATCGCAGATTCAAAAAATTCCAAACAAGACGCAGATACAAATCAAGAAGAATAATGTTCACCATGTCAGACAAATTCAAAAGATGAAGAGTATAGAATCACCAGAGGTATGTTGTTTTGATTTAATTGTGAAAAAACATGAACATCTTGAAATAGAATGCCATGAAGGAAAAGAGACAGAAAAACTAATAGAAAAGGAAGACAATTATGAATCAGAATTGATTAGTGCTTTAGATGAAGTAAGAGAATAAATTATGTCACTCAAGAAGGAATTGATGGAAAAAAAGAAAAGTGTTCACATTTTTTAAGAAGCCCAACATGTCATCGATAACTAAAGAACTCAGCTAGAAGAAGCTATAAAGATTGAAGAAAATGTTGAATATCAAATGTAGTATTTGGAAGGAAACATAGCAAGACAAAAGGAAGAATTAGAAATGAGAGAGAAGATATCGACAAATCATCTAAAGGAAAGAAATAACGATCTAAACCAGCTTGAGGAATAGTTTGGTCAAGAAGAGAAAGGACTTGAAGAAGAAACAACCACATTAAAAATTCATCTCGAACAATAAATAAGAACGACATAATTCATGAAGTCTTATATAATAAATAAAGAATAAAAGGTTGAGAAGCTTGAAGAAGAAGTTGTCACATTGAGAAGTAAAATTTCCAAGCTCAAGAAGAACATTGAAGATATAGAAACATCCACATCAGTTATACAGAATGAATAAAATAAACCTAGGTTGCTATAAAAGAAGAATGAATAAAATAGAAAGAGTTATGGAGAAGTACACAAAGGAAGAAATCATGGCCAACCAGAATCTAAGAAAACTATTGAAGATACATCATCAAGAAGACCATCCATGTTAAAGACACAAAGAAGATTAAATCATGATCATGATCAGTCAAGGAAACAATTCATAAGGACCACACCACAAAGAATCTCATTCACTCCTGGGTATGCAAATTTATTTTATGGTCATTGTTTTTATTATACTGATTTTGGACATAAGGTTGCAGATTGCAGGGATTATAAAAATGTTCAAGAAAGAAATGTCTGTGTGGCCCCACGTAACATTGAATGTTACAAATGTCAGAAATATGGACACATAGAAAATTATTGTAGAAGCGTGATAGATACTTCCATGAAAGAGAACATTGACATCGGATATAAGAAAGTATGGATAAGATAACACAAAGAATAGGTGAAAAAATACCATGTCCTAGAGATCGCAATATTGGCAATAGAACGAGATGAAGAAAATTCTACAGAGAAAAAGAAATATGTCAGATACATAAAGGTTTGGAAAATAACTGAAAGAAGAGAAAGACAAGTAAATAAGGAACAGGTTCAAGAGATTGTACTTTCAGGCATTGTAGCGAAAGATGAATCCATAGACAGAAAGAAAGAAGTTAGAGCTCAAAGAGATGATGAATCTACCAATGAAGAAAATGATGAATACATTTCAGAGTAGGAATGTTTCTTAGCCATCTGACTAAGATACTCCCAGATAATATGAATATTATATAGGGGGAGTCTATGAAATAACTATGACAGACCAAAGAACCATCCTTCATGCATCTTGTAGAGTTTGAGTAGATAGATCTAGAACATTCAGTTAGAAGAAGTACAATTTGATTAATTAGTTGTATTAGTGAGGACTTCATGATAGTATAGTGATAAATGGGTCAACATTATGGACAATTGTGCGGTAGAGTCTTGGAAAATATGTACATATATAAATTTTTAAGAACACTTAGTAGGTTTCGACAGATATATGACAATGGAAAAGAGAATGGATTCATAGATTGGTTCAGAGACAAAGGAACATTATCATAATGGATGATAATTACACAAAAAATGGCTCAAACAATATTGATGGATTCCAAATTGATAGATATTTTTTGGACACATGCATTGCAAACAACAGTTCGCATTCAAAACATAGTGATACTCAGAAACAACAATGACAAAACTCCCTACGAGATGTGGAAAGGAAGACCAACAAATGTGAAGCACTTAAGAGTACTTTGAAGCAAATGCTACATCAAAAGAGAATATGTGTAATGTTTCCCATAAATCTCAACTTAAAAAATATTTTAAGTGTTATTATTTACCATTGTATAAAGCTTTTATAAAGGTCTAGTTGTTTATTATATCACCCTTAACATATTATGATGCATTCCGAAGAGTGTCACTAAACCTTTGTTTAGCATGGTTACAGGATTTATACAATTCTGTTTACTTACAAAGAACTTTAGTGGCTACCTCGTGATCTCTTTAGGTTTGATTCTTATTACGAATGGTTAATAACTATCTCTTTTCTTCTTGTGGTGTAAATTCCATCGATTTGGTATTAGTTTGGGGTATCTTTACACATGTGTGTAATCATGTTTATATACGCATAGAGCAGGCATTAGGTAGTTAGGGTTTTTTTCAAGAGAAGCATTGTTCTTCTCAAACTGGGGTGACGTTGAAGTGACTAGTTTTCAAATGTAACTTTCTAGTCTGTCCCATAATGTCTCAATCGGATATCATCCTCATTCATTAATTTGTGATGGGAAATCATATGGGTAGAGTTGTGTATTAAATGGAGTTTTGATTGTTGCATTAAAATATCTCTGCAGCGCCTTCCCTCGACCTCCTTTTCAACTTGCGTGCCCATCCATTCCTTGCCACCTTGCCCTAAGCACATGGTTACGATACTCTTCCATGTTCCTCTCATTTAATCGGGACAATTACTCGCATGGCTAGTCATTCAACATGTCTTGGGTTATAAGAATGGTGGTAAACCCCTATTGCCAAGGTTTATTGTTGCCGCCTCTGGTGTTAGACTCAGTCACCGACGAAAATACTTGCTCTTCGAGGGAGGGAGTCGTCTATATGCCTCGCTCTTCACCTGGTAAGTTTTTAGTTGAATATGGTTATATGCTTGTAAAGTATGAATGATTAAATACTACTAGTTAAAGGATTTAATGGAGTTTTTTCCTTTGATGGTCTTTGTTGTTTTGGGAGATTCCCACCTAAAATGTTTCAATCTTGGTAAAGTTTTCCCTCCGTTACTCATTTGGAATAGATTGGGTACGCTCCCCTGTGGAAATTTATGCTATTGTTCTCCAACTTCCACTAAGCACTTTCCAGTCACCAGGTCTATTTATTAGCTTGTAATAAGTTGGAGGTATTACAGATGATGAAGTCTCGTCCCGTTATTCTTACATTCGTCAGTGGTAAAAGTTTCATTTGGGGTATTTGTTATTTGGAAGGGTAAAAAATCCAGATGTATCCATCTCCATACCTAGGTCTTACTTAGGAAAGCCCATTTGTGGAACACAGTTTTTCCTTCGAAAACCCCTTCACTCTGTTATGAATTCTATGTCTGTTATTCTGCTTCTGGGCTCTGTGTGTGATGAAAAAAAAATCTAATCTTTAAAATTAATAGTGTATGTTTTTCCTTCAAGTAATTTGATTATGTCTATGGACACAATCCAGAAATAAATAGTTTTTTTTTAGTGTTTTCTTTCGCCAAAAGGCCTTCGAACAATAATCTTCTTTGTAACAGTAAGATTTGCATGTAGTTCCATACTGATTTTAAGGCTTGGTTGTGTAAGTCTCTGAATTAATTTATGAATGGTGTTTCTTCGGGAGTAAGATTTGGATTACTATCTAATGGTGCGGCCCTGTTGTATGCAAGGGTACCCATCAGGATTCTATCGTTCCAACTTCCCTTTTCGAGCCACTAGGCAGAGCTTCAACTATGTCGTGAAAGGAAAGGTGATTCCAACCCTCGAGTTAAATATAGACTCTTGAATATATCTGTGGCAACTTTTATTTCTCTTTCCTCTATTATGGACTATGTTGTATGTATTCTCAAGAATCTTCTTGATTATAACTTTCATGCGGATATTAACTTTAATACCTATGTTTTTCTTCAAGGGTCCCTTCTTCTCCGAGATTTCTAGTTTTTCGAGGCTTCGGATCCCATAAAAGGTATTCAGTTTCCAAGGTAAGGCTTCGTTGAAGTGAGACAACAACATAGTCTATCTTAGGGTTTCATCCTCCGAATCTTTAAAGTTGGGTGAATGATTTAATCTTTGTAACTAGTTTGTCCGAAATAAAGGAAAAGAACCTCCATATGTTTTTCCAACCCTGTTTCGGATGCTACCTATCATGGCTGGGTATAGATTTTACTGTCATTTTGATTTTGGAGATTAATATAGATAAGAATATATGATTCCATGGGGATTTCTCTTACTTGTATAGAGCCAATATTAATATTACTTTGGTTTGGTGAAATGTTCAACCATATATAAAATTACTTTGGTTATTATTAAAGTTCTAGTCCGATATTTACCATTCAGACTAACTAAGAGTCACTTTGAATTTCAGTGTGATCTCTATAAGAATGGCCCGATAGTATGTGTCATTATATCTTCTTAGAGTAGTAGATATGTTATCTACAATTATTATTTATTAATCGGGTTCCATATTTCCTCGGTTTCGAATTCGGCCAAATTGTATGCATTTGATGTTTTCACTTGTATAATGATATTGTATACTACGAATTTTGAGCCATCGATCTAATGAATTTATGAATGAACAAATGAAATTATAAATTCATCAGTCCCGACAATCAAATGTTGATATTCCATAAACTCTTTATTAGATATTTGTCCTTCCCGAGTTGGTTTCTTTTAAATCTGTATCGTTTAGAAGAAAGTAATAATCCTGAAATTCTTTCTAATTTTCTATTCTGTTTACACTGGTTGAATTTTCACTACAGGATTTTAAATAGTCAAAGTCGTATGACTGATGATGATAGGAAGTTTCACGATTTGAAATTTTGAAAAGCATGAAGAATCTATTACTTCACTCAGATTAGATATGTTATGTATATGAATAAAACACTGTAGGTTTGTAATATTGTTTACTGTTCAGGTTTGGCTCTACTCCATTATAGATAAATTCGTAAAATAATCTATTGGTCCTATTAATACAATAGAGATTCTATAGAATCCACACCCATACATCCGGTAGTAAACTAGGTTGTTCCTACAACAACTTGTATAATGTGATGGAAACAAAAAGGGTATAGACTTCAATCAAATCAAATTATTCCTAACTCTAGTACAACTTTTAGTTGAAAAGACTTTATTCAGGAATTTATTATAACTATTATGTCAGAAGTTTGACTACACACATTCGTATGATCAAACCATTTTACTCTCATTCAGGTTATAGGACATAATAAAGGTGTCACTCATTTCGCTACTTCTGTAATTAATTCATTCTACAGAAATATAAATAATTTGAATTTGATATAGCAAGATACATTTCAGCCAATATACAGTTATTCATGCAATCGTTAATGATTTCGTTACTTTTATAACTAATTCGTTTCACAGATACATAAATACCTGAATTTAGATACCGTGAATATTTTACATCAACTATACGATCATTAAAATAGATAATGGAACCATTTCAATTCAGATTTAACATGTACAATGCATCAGAGATAAAATCATTCAGATAGATAAGGGTTAGACTAGCATATATGAACTAGAATTGCGAGAAGACAAGGGAACAACCACGTTCCTCCCAACCATAGAACCAAGCAACCAAGATCACTTGAACGGTTCACCCCCTAGCCTGACCATGAGTCCATGAGGGAAAACTTGGAAATTCCTCTTCAGTAATGTCCTTCAATTGTGTAGATCCCTCCTGCCTCACACTCATTTAGTGTTCATAACAAGAAGAAAAAAAAATCAATAGTCTCTTTCCCAGCATACTTGGCAGCGTCCTTCCTCCTCACATATGCTTATTTATCAATTTGCCTAGGTCTTTTTCCCTCCTTTGGGAATTTTTGCAACTTTCTAAATCCCTGATTTTCAGGGGCTGTCAATGGCCAAATCATTGATTTTCCACTTGTAAAAATCAGCCTAGAGGTAGTTCCAACATGTTCCCCTCTCATGGAGTCATGGTCGGCTAAATTTAACATGGTTGTCCCCTTTTTCCCCTACAATCAATATAAACTATTTTGTTTTCATACAACTGTCATAGTCAAATAGTTAGTTGGGACAAATCAGATCTCTACCCAGCAGTCATAATCATTTATTACAATTATAAAATTCGAAATTTGGAATTTCCATAGATGGAAAAAATTTCCAATTTCAAATTTACTAAAAATGAAATAAATTTCCAGCAAATTAAGTTCTAAAAATATTTTTTATTTTTGGGGATGTCACATCCTTTACCCCTTCAGTAAAAAACTATCCTCAGTGTTCGCTCCTTTCCTATAACAGGATTGGATGAGATTTCCACAAATCTCCTTCCAACTCCCAAGTGGCCTCCTTAGGACTAAAGTGCTTCCATTGCACGTTTACCTGAGTGAAGACTCTGTTTAGAAGTGCTATTTCTCTCCATTCCAGAATCTGCAGGGGTTCTACCTGGAACTCGCCTTCGGGTTCCACCTGCACCAAGTTCCAATCAATCATATGATTAGAGTCATGAATATACTTTTTCAGCAAGGAAACATGAAATACATTATGAATTCTTAGATTAGTTGGAAGTACAAGTTGGTATGCTACAGGTCCAATTTGAGCTAGTATCTCGAAGGGCCCACTGTAACATCCCGCTCTGGCACACTGAGGACACTTATTCTTTGAGGACACTTGCTCGCAACTGATCTGGACCCTTTTTGATGTTAGACCTTTTGTATATGATTATGATGTGATTGACAGATGATATGATGTGTTCCTATTCATATAGACAGGTGCTATTGACTCAGCTTATTGAGT